>JAQFYC010000341.1:0-62147 GCA_034694165.1 Tomocerus mixtus
CGACTCAGATCTTATAGGTAGTTTAGTTTATTCATAGGTATATAAATACATTCGAGGCAAAGGAAGTATAAAATTATTGGTAAAATCAGTTTATTTGTAGGTGCCATTAAATATAAGTCCTTATTAATTTGCACCCTCCTGGGAGAAAGTTCACCCTGCTAGGAATTTGAACCACCCTCTATTGTTTTAAAATTTTTATGGTTTTAAAATAACGCAGGGGGTGCAAATTCCTAGCAGAGGGAACTTTCTCCCAGGAGGGTGCAAATTAATAAACCTCAGAGATTTTGCTAAAAACTAAGTACGCTATAGTGTTAATATTCAGTTTGTAACTGTATTTCACAGGTATGCATGTATTTAGGAGAAGGATTTCACCACAAACAAACTCACTATAACAGAAACAATCAGGCAAGCAATACAAGTATTGTGAAGGGAATGGTTTATCCACATAAGAACTATAAACACAGTGTACATAAAGCCGATGGTAACCTGAGCCAAATAAATAAAATTGAGCATAAAATCAGCGAGTGAGAGAACAGATACAATTTATACGATTTAAATTAACCAATAGAAATGGGGTGCAGATTAATCGGCCATAGATAAGTAGGTTTGGTAGCTTTAGACCTTAAGCTTTATTTTTGCATAAAGTGGATTTAAGTAAAGAATAAAATAGAACTATAATTAGCGAAAGAGCTTTAAGTGATTAAGTTAATTAGTCACATATAAGTTAGTCATGATATAAGATAACAGTTAAATTGGTCGTGTCGCATTATAATTTTTAATTTAGACCGAAGTAGAAACACAGTGTGTGGGTGTTTTTAATACAGAAAGAGGCAGAAAAAGTCGCTACAGAATTTCCTTGAATGGATATAGTTACAAGTTACATGTATATATCTATATGGTGTACATAGATTGGTATTAGTTGATATTATTAATTCTATTACAAATACATTTCTACTGACTATTACCATGTATTCATGCATGTTTTTGTGGGGGCAGAGATATTCTATGGAGAAGATATCTCTGCCACTGACCACGTCATTCGTATATTATAGTGACTATTGCTAATTCATCCTTTTAAAAATCTTCAATATACCCCTGGTTAATGCCAATGCGTCATTTTGTGCCGCATTTTAGCTTTAATCCAAAAGCGTACTTATCTAGGGCCAATTCTATTTTCCCCATAGAAATGTACTTCACAGAGCACCGCGCAAACAGCTTCTAGGTTTTTTTACAAACATAGCCCTTATGCTCCTCCCTCCTCCGACCAGAAGTTTACCTCATGCCATGTCGGTAATTAACTAGGTATCTAACTTCACACCCCTGTTAATATTAAGCTGACCAGATACAGAAGAAAGGGGAAATCAGATGTGGTTCTAATACTGGAGAAATGGGAACTTGATCACAAAATGGCAAAGATGATTTCATTGGTAAATTATTGCCTTTCGAGTTTCGAGTTCCTCCGAATCCATATCGTGGGTTGGCTCGTTGGCTGTGGTTTTGCTTTTTGCTATATATCCAAATCGGACTTGGACTTGTTGTGCTCCTAACATCACCACCAGTGCTAATTTGCTTACCAACAATACCAACGACGATTTTTACCTGTTTTTTTCAAACCACGTACGTGTCACGAAATACCCCATTTGTTGTTCTTTGCAAGCTCTCTACTGCAAATAGCGACAGGCATCACTGGAATTTATTTGGCTTACTGGGCTTTCCCAAAATATCACCTCAAGAATGTTCACTGCAGATTCATGATATCTTTTGTTTGCACATACGGAGCTATTTTGTTTTGCATCGCAATAAGTGACTGGCCAGACAGAAGAAGCTATATACACAACTTGGAAAGCGACTCAATTGTCAAATCAGATCAAGATGATTTCCGAAACTTGTGGACCGACAGATATTGGGACGACAATATTTGGGATAGCTTACAAACGAATAGGCAATGCTGTGGATATAGAAGCTAAAACGATCGCCTGGTTCCTTTCACCATGCCAGTGCATCCCTGTATCATGCTGTAATAGGAAACACCATAAAGAATTCAAATCCTGGCAAACAGAAGTAGTCGAGGAATAACAGATAAGGATGATATGAGCTACATCGCTACTCTTATTTGGTCGGCGAAAAATATTTTTGGATCTGGATTCCAGTTGTAACCATAAGTATAGGTTAGGTTAGGTTAAACGTAAACCCTACCTACACTTGATGGTTTATCATGGATGGATGGGGAAAGAATGTTGGAATACATAACTACAATTCCAGGTGCTCGAGTTCAGACTGTTCGTGTTCGAAAAAAGATTTGATTTATTAAAGGACTACGAAACTCTCAAAATGGGATTAATTGAACTTGTTGATGGATATGAAATTGTATTTACTTCAGAGCGGAGGATCTCGTGTACCTAAAAACAGCAAAATGTCAATAATAGTTCACGGTCCAATGAATATAGTAGGGTAGAAGTTATTCCTGAATATGATGCTGAGGACTTCGAGCGATTACTGAAACTACCTCCGAAGTCTATCAAGAGTAGTTTAGGCCAGACACACCACCGCTTTGGCTACGAATCTGTCATACGACGAGCACCAAAGGCAAATGTTCCAAACCGAAACGATGAAACACAAGTAGAATTTGAACCTCCTGCATCTGATGCTACTTTCACATTCAATCCTACTCATAGACAGAGAGATGCCGAAGCATATGCCAATAATGAGCTTTGCTAGGCGCTTCACTTAGGTAACTACTATTATACATATTAAAATGTGAAACAAAATATAAATTCTTTATTTACTCGAACTAATAGTGCTTCTTTCAAACCCCAATTGTATAAATCTGTACAATATATTAACGGTATGTATATCTATGAAACAATTAAATGTTGCGTTTTAAGTTAATACATATGTGCCAATTTGCAATTTCACTAACCTATAATTAACCATTTATTAGCCGTAGATGTTCTGAATATACTTGCTCTGCATGTACCCATATATCACTCATAATTCATAAATTTATCTATGCTGGAAAACAAATCTTCAGCGGACTTCTCAGTCCTTAATAATTCATTAACAGATTACAAATCTAGGGTTCATCCGTAAAACATAACTTAAAATCAAATGCACGAACTTTTTCCTTCCCACAGCCGCGATACTCGAACGGCCGTCATGCTAATAGTACTATTAGAAATGATTCATTGCCAATTTTGAATATTTCTCTTGATTACTATGTACATTAATAGGACAATAAAGTTTGACTTTTAATTTACTATAATAATTTCTTAAACCCAACGTCAACAGCCTACTTACCCAAATAACTTATCCTTATGAGGGTAATTGTCAGCGAAGAGATAAAACACATAATAACTAAACGATACCATATGCATCGAGCATATGGATTTTACGAAAATGACAATTTAAATGTAATTTTTAAACGAACTTTTGTTAGTTGAATACAATTTGTAAACCAGACGTGAAAAGCACTGCAATAACAAGCAATAATCAGAGCCCGTGTCCACGGGCTCTGATTAGGCAATGCCGTTTTACAGACGAACCCTTAACCAGCACACAGTCACACTAATAGTTTGTACAACGAGGAAATAAATATATTATAATGTAAAGTAATTGGTTGTAACAAAATTGTATGACTGTGTGCTTGCTGACATCATTTTACTTAGACTTCTTTGGTAAGTTTCCAAATGCACTAATAACAGTTGTTTTTGTTCCAGTAACAGAAGTAGTAATGTTAGGATGAACAACTATTGGCTGAATTGTCGGTATAGGCATCATTAGTGTTGGCATCACGCCTCGCTGATCCCACTTGGATTTTCTTTTATTTTCGTCAGACTGAGCGGCTACAATTGATACAAAAATTTATTAAAATACACTCCAGACAATCCCTTTCGTTATCGAGAACTTAATCTTATACCCGATGCAGAAGGCAACACGAGTGATTTCTTAACCGTACCAGATTGAAACTCCACTTTGGTTCTCTCCTTTTTCTCTTTCTCTCGCTTCTCCATCTCTGTCTTCTGAACTTTAGCTAATTCGTCATAGTAGGAAGATTCGCCCCAGAAGTGAGGATCATAGACATCCTAATTTAAAAAAATATATATATTGTAAAAATAACATCATACATCTCCACATTATATACTCCATTAAACAACGGTATTAATCTCACCCTTGGATAGTTAGTTCCTAACTCGTCGATGTTGCAATGCTTTATTAATTTCTCGTAAATACTTGGATTGCGAAAATTTTTGTTGCACTGTATATATTTGTTCATATCCAGTCCACCGCGGAGCTTTCTTTCATACAGCTTAGCAATCCTCTCCTGCAATTCTGCGGAGCATTTACCCGGGGGTTCAGGAGGTATTTTAACACGACGTGACCCTACCCCGCTGTTGGATGTGCTATTTTCGTCTAGAGTATCCCCGTCAAGTTGCTCGGGATCATCAGTCATATTAACGTCCTCAACAGTAGCTTCTTGGGTACTATCGGACTTGGAATCCTCCAGTGCATCCTCAGCCATTTCGTCGTCTTCATCCATCACGTCATCTTGGTAAGACACCAACCCAAGAATATTTCGGTTTCGCGATTCGGATGTACTTGAGCCAGAATTGCCATCATGACTGTTCGAGTTTACTTGAGGAGAGGATGCTAAACTTGACGGCTCTATAAACAAAGTAATTTTTTATTAACTTTGTTAGACATAACAATCAATAAATTCTCTTAAAAATGGTAAGTTTTACATTACGAGATAAAAATGCCCTGACAAACGCATCAAAGAGAAATTAACTTAATTCTTCTTTCCAATCATCGATATTATTATACCTTTACAATAATGGCCCGCTGGCGGCCGTATGGAGGATATATCTGTGTCGTACTACAAACATACTTGAGATAAGCATCCTCTCAATTCCAAGTATTGAAATGACAAGACGAAACATATCCCTCCAACGTGTATGGCCGACGACAGTGGGCCATTATAAGAAAGGTCATTGGCGATGTCAAAATCAGACAACAGTAAATTAGTGAATGTGATAAATAACCAAAGCCAAAATCTTACGATCTTCGGCTTCCTCCTCTTCTTCAGAGTCAGTATAAGTTGCAGTCAAAGATGCCAGGGCAGAGTGACTTCCGGTTCCAGACATATTGGCAATTGATGCGCAGCTGAGTGTTGACGTCCGGTGAAAATACTGATTAATATTGAATATTCTTTAGCCTTGCTTTCCCAATAGTAATGTTGAATATAGATGTAGCTTTATTGGAACAATTCTGAATTCACACACAGTAGGCTAAATTCGGGTGACGTGACGGTTGAAGGGCAGAAGATCAAAGATGTAAATAGGAATATCCGAAATGTAAAAGTTGACAGTTGAAAGTATTTTTCTACGACGGTTTGATTACCAATGATACGCCTTCCAAAAGTAATATTAAAAAGTTTCGAAATACAAAACAAACAACAGATAAGAATTGCTTCCTCATAATCTCATTAATTCACAGAGGTCGGAGTTCAAAAGGTTACATATAGGGTCTAACGGCTGCAGTCCATTGACATTGTCACGATTCAAAAATATTTTATTGCTGCTCACTTGTCAGACTGACTGTAGTTTTCTATTGTTTATTATGCTTAATATGATTTTACTGCAAACAGCAAGTTCCTATAAAATGTTTTCCAGTTTGAACATTTGACTTCAACCGCTCGTGGGAACTTTCATTTTTGTGGTTCTAGTTTTATACTCACTGTATATTTGATTTGAACAAGCTGAACAAACGTTAGTAGTGCAAAGTGCAATGCCTTATCCCACATCGTATTTAATCCTTGTTTGCACAGCCCACCCCATTTCTAATCTAATAATGATTTATGACATGAGTGAATGACCACGGAATATTTTTTGTGGAAGCGGATTGTATATTTAGTATAAGTTGGCCTTAATTCGATTACAAAATAAAAGCGTCCTTGACACAATTGATGATACAGCGAAGCAAATTATTGAATTACAAACTTAAAGCACGTACCCGTCGTGGGGAAAATCAAGGAAATAAACCCCAAATACCGAGTTGGAGAAATCGCTAAGCTACAATGTACGTTAGCTTCTTTTATAGTTGATTTTAGTTTCAATGAATTCTTCTATTTCAATTAATTCCATGCCGGACCTTATTTAGTCCCTTAGTTGTATTCAGTTGAAAATATAGTAACACATGAGTACTTACCTAATTTGGACATTTATCATGTTGATGCAGTTTGTGATTTTAGTTACTTACACAACATGCTATACTGAATTTAGATATAAATCTTTTGATAATTACAATTTAAACACATATTTTCCATCCATTTAAATGAACTCCAACAATTATTCTATTGCCTATGAGTATGGCGCTAGGCTTATGGAAATTATGAGCTTTGGGTACCTACTTCGCCTACTTGAATTACATAAGTAAATATGATTTAAGTTATGCAAGTGCCGAATGCCATGTAAAATCTTGATTTTAAAAAATGCTAGTTCATTTCTGTTACTAGAATATTGTTAATTATGATATTAAAAATAGTAGCAACAAGTGTATATTTAGACATTATCATTCGTTCAATATATTTTAATTCGACTTTATTGCTGCAAGCCGTTGTGGCAGAGCTCAGCTATGTACATTTGCATAAAGTACAACACCAGAGTAGATTAAGTATTTTGTTATACATCCAATACACAAAATGTGATATAATATTTTACATAATATTATTATGTACATTATATGTACACAATATTACACAGTACAATATGTACTTATGTATTACAATTACAATAATGGGCAGTAAATATCTTATTTTATAGCTATTCCTTATTCTTACATATTAGTATAATTTCTATTGAGTTTACAATTTATTTTTTTACCGATTATAGAACCTTTACGAATGTTGTGTTGTATAGAAAGGTTGTGTGCTCTTGTTAACATTTGAGTGGCAGTTAATTTTAAATTGCTAATTCCACCGACATCCTTCATACTTTCACAATTCACAACTATCGATAATGTGCATTTTGAATTTGAGTCCTAATTTCTAAACATATAATTCTTTTAAGTATCCATTATTAAATACGCCCATTTGATCACAACTAATAATTTTGTCCGTTTTTAGTTGTTAGTATGTATGGCTAATGATTACATGCTGGTAGCTATTCTGTGTCAGACGCAAGTTATAAGTCGATTTATATTTGTATTTTTATTCTATTGTGACGAACAATTAAATACTACAAAACAATTTACTGTAAACAATTCCATACAAATTATCGAACATTTAAAAAGTAATACATAGAGCATAGCAACAAGGTAAGGGAAGAAAAGGTTGATTGTGTCACGCTTGCTTCCTAGTCAGCATCATTTTTCATTACTTATTTCAAAAAATTTACTACAACAGCGACATCAGAGATTTTAATATTGGATAGCACAATACATTTCTACAATTTATAATATAATTAATTCAATTTTAGCTATTTGTTGGCAAAAAAGATATTTTGAAAATTTAGTGTACCGTACCTAATATTTATTATAATGTAAATTGCGCAGCTGTAATGTAAATATAACAATGTGGGATACATAGCTTAAATAGATTACCTAGCTTATAATATTCTCCTTATGTCCCTTCCATTACACATAATTCTTATTTTAATTCTTAAACTTATATTGCTTTGTATTATAAAGAACTACATCGAGGTACCTTAATGTTTTACTTATGTAGTATGTTGATAAAATGTTACAATTTATCAATGAGTTATTATGTTACTGTTTGTCTACAGGTACCTATGCTTCTATTCATGTAACATATTTAAACTGTATTGAAGTCTTATGAGGAGACTTGTACTTTGTATCGTGTGAACGAACAAGGAAGTCAGTCTTGTTTGATGCAATTCTAGTAAATGGATGCGTGGACACAAAATTATGAAAGGAAGACTATCACTATAAGAATTATGTAGAGAAACTGGAAATACAGTTATACTGTCATACGAATTGACGAGTCATACAAAGAGATGCAATTCCAATCGAAATGAATATAATATTAAGTAAGAGATCAAAAGAAAGTATTAAAATAATTGTAATATAACATTAACTATTTGTGACTGACTACTTTGAAAAAAGCCATCGATTAATTTAACCTGTACCTACTATTATACATAGCATGACAATAATTAGGTCTCAGCACATTAAAGCAGTAATTAATGAACGCAAGTAATCTTACAATTATGCGCACATGACTAAATAATCTATGTCATTATAGTGGGTGAAAAAATTTGACGATACTTGCGGTAGGTACCTTTTTTATAAATCAGTTGACTTCCTAAAGTAGCTATGAACTACACTATTTACTCCACTACTGAAACAAGTCATCAAACCGTAATGACGACGATTGAGTCAACATTTAATTCTTCATACTTATATTAAATAGGAAACGTCAACCACACAAGACAACATCAAGCTAAAGTTGTGTAGAATACGAGGAATATCCTCATTATACCTACGATACGAAAACACTCAAAAACTTTCCAGTAATTGTTATTTAAATCCCTAAGTATTCATATCGCTTATTATGGCGTATTAAAGATAGAATAGGAATTAAATTCCTTTCTCATCTTGATGAAATTAGCCTACAAGGGTATGCAATTGAAGAGGCTTGTACTTTGCAGACCAAATGAACGTCCCATTGTACTAATTCCTTCAAAACAGCCTTCCATGTACATTTCCTGCTAACGCCCGCTTGCAATACTGTTGCAAAAACTAGCCAAAATTACCGTTCTTAACACTAAAGACATAATTACTACTTATATATAACTCCAGCAAAGATATACATATAAAAATCTTCGTTCCGCTACATAAATTACATTTACCTAATGTTATTTTGGTAACAGTTGCATAATATATGTCTCATTTATCTGTTTATTAGAGTCAAAATAGCCAAACAGTGAAATCAGCAGTTAGTGTAGAATAATAGGAAATTCCGCAAAATCTGTTACAATTACCACATCTTTCAGTTTGGGCTTTAATTTTCTGACTTCAGCGTTTTGCTCGCAGTTTAGGACGTTATAGGACAGCTATTATTACTCTTTCCGACAACAGTATTGAGTTTAGAGCACAGCCAATGTCATTGACTAGAATATAACTAACACAATAATTTAGTAGTAACAGCTACACTTATTATACTCACCAAAATCCTGACCAACAGTAAACGCTGATGGACAAGACTAGATTTAATTTACTTTATATTTATTTCCTTAACCTATTTGGCTACTTCTAACTAATTACTAGAAACTACATTCTATGTAAAATTCGTAACACTAGTTTACATTACTTGACCTAACATATATACATTAAGTTCTCAAATTTCTCTATAGGTTATCTAATATTAGTGATAATGCGTATTAAGTATTATTTACCGGTTACAACAAATTTCCATAATATATAATATTTAGATTGTTACATATATCAACATTTACTGTATCGTTATATTTATAAGCATATATCTATAATATACATGCGCTTATGTATATAGTATATATTTATCATTACCATAAATACAAGACGACAATAGTTTGTACAAATTATAACAAATGATACAGTGAATAATATTCCAGGTGCACAAGTAAAGCCTCACCAGGGATACATAATTATTTTAGTACTCTATCCAATATATTTATTGAGATACGATTATTTCACAGTTACCAAGAGCCGAAGCACATTAACTTTTACAAAACAACGAAGGCAAACTTACAAATAAATTCCGAACACTTCAACAGTTTATTTAACTTGGGTAAGTAGAGCTAACTAATTTTTTTCTTTGGACTATTTTTAAATTGAATACACCTTATGATACAAAACACTGAATATCTATTCCATAAATTTTTAGTTTTTCGGCCAAAATTTTCCTCCTTGCCAATTGTAAAGTTATTTTTCAGCGAATGTATAATGTATAACCGGGAAACAATGGCTAGATCTAAACATGTGCTAAACAGACATCATAGTACGCAATAATTATTTTGCTACCATTCGAATAAATATAAATGCTTGAGTTGTCTTGTTTCCTTAGATCTGTTCTCAAACGCGCAACTGACATATAAATATGTATTTTAGTTTTAGGTGAACAAGAGTATACTATAGGTTTGTAAATATTTTGCCTGTTAGTACGAATGAATACATCTTGGTCACTCAAATACAAGTATTTGAATTGAAAGTTGACATTCTTTTACGGTGTAGAATCTGTGTTGATTAGACACCTGCTCTGCCTGTAGCTATACTTGCATTGGATTTGATCGAGAGAAAGGATATCGTCATCCCATGGTACAGTGCAGTATAGTGCATGCCAAATTCACGGTTTGACTCAAATTCAAATATTAAATAACACGATTTCTTCGATTATAGTACGGTATTATACATAGAATCAGTCACAGTATAAACTCAACCGGATATCCCCACCACAAGTCTAATACCATTTGAGCAACGTCCGTGCATTAAGATGTGTTCTTGTTTGATAGATGAGTGTCTGAAGTATTATACAGTGTCGGAGGAAAAGACCGCGGAAGAGTCAAAGTCTTCTATCACAGGGAGGAGTATGTGCAATGTCAGCTCATTACAATAATCAGCCAACTACTGCTTTACACCATCGGATCTTCCAGGTGGTCATTTGTCTCCATACCATCAGGAGGAATTCTTATCGTTCCATTTCCGTTATGAATGACTCTACCATTAATATGACCATTAGGGGCTGTTGTCACCGTTTGGGTGATGTAAGTGTCCACACCGGGAGGGGGCATTAATGGGGAGGGACTGCCGGGAGTGTGGACTGTACCCCCATTACTTGTTGTACTTGATAGTGCTTCCATACAGCGATACAGAAACAAATAGTCATCCTGTAAAAACACAGCAATTAGTTTTCATATCCCATGCGTATGTTACTTGTTTAATAATAAGAGAATTTTTAAACTCACCAGTGTTTTCCAAACACCAGGGCGCTGCTCATGGTATAGTTTGGAATACATATAGACATCTGCATGACTCTCTGCTTGAAGTTGCTTTATTAGTGTTGTCAAAGTGCAGAAAATAGCTGCTTCTGTTCCTCCGAATCTAAATATTTAAGTCAAATCGGTTTTATTAAATATTTGATACAATAATATTTTAATAAATGAATAGTAGCTTTTTATTTGATCAGATATACACACCTATCTATAATTGCAATAGGACCGGCATGAGACTCTTTGAGAGAATCTTGAAGAAAATGGACAAGATCGAAGACGGAATTCAACGGAGATGTAATGTGGTGGGGCCAATGTGACGATTGAATCATTTTGACACTCAGCTCGTAGTCATCTTGAAGAGATTGAATAGTGAAGTCACGTAGAACGTATCCTACTCTGTCTGATTCCTGATTTAGTTTTACGCGGAACGTTTCGAAGTCGAGATCTTCATTTTGTGGGGGCCAGAATGCTGGGTACTCTTGATCATCAACTGCCGACAAAACAACAACAGCTTGAACATTGTGATCCCACAACATCTGCCATAGCTCGGGTATTGTACTTTCCAAAGGATGTTGTGTAACGATGAATTCTTGTAATCTGTTATACCCTGTGAAATAGAAACCATAACTTTAATATTTTTGCACAACGGTTTTCCAAATTAAATGTATCCAACCCGATGGATGTGGAATGGAATTTACCTGGAAAGAAAGAAGCGTTGATGTAGTCACTGCCTTCAACGCCAGGCTTGGGAGTCAATAAAACCCTGTACGAGTCAGTACAGACACAGTCTAAATTTCGATTTTTGGTCAGATTGCAAGCCTTTAGCGCTGCAGACACATGAAAATCTTTTGGTGTGAACTGCGTGACCAACTGCAATGAAATAAAGGAATAATTGTTAGCGCTTTGAGATAACATTTTAATCTAACTTCCCTCGAATCCAATTAAACTGCACAAACCTTGTACTGACGATCAAGAAGACTAGATACTTCCGACTTTTCATCTGCATAGCTACCGGATAGTAAACTATGAACATATCGTGACAAATAACTCTTGTTTACATTTGTTTCACCGCTGTGAAAAAGAGAAAATTCAATAATTAGTATCACAAGCGTAGCAATGAGGAAGTAATTAAGGAGAAGTCGGCTAATACATGTACCTTTCAATAGCTTCTAACATGGCATCGTGAATGAAGATGTACTGCTCTTCAGTTTGCACGAGAAAATTTCTTTGTGTTCGAATGTGATTAAGAAATCCAAAAATATTTAGGTCGCCACGAGCTCGGATTTGGCGAAGCATTGCATCTAGAACAATATAAGTGCCAGTCCTTCCAACTCCAGCACTAAAACAATTATTAAAAATCCAATGGTTAATTGATGCATTACCAATATTATAATTTGCGAAAGATAATAATTAAAAGTTTCTATTTATTGTATTTATTTATCGACAAATGCGTACCTGCAATGAACAATGATGGGACCCGCATCGGGAGGATTAGCGGCGGACGACTTCTTCACAAAGCTCAGCACAGGTAGTGGATGACTTGGGGTGCCATGATCTGGCCAATTTGTGTAGTGGTAATGATAAACCGTTCTCTCGATATTGGTTTGCTTCTTTTTCTTCAACTGCGATCCAGAAAACTGTTGAATCAATGCGAAAATTGTGTGTTCGCAACAAAAACAAAATTAAAACAAAACTAAGTACTGAAAACAAAGCAATCTTCCAAAATTGTTCTAACTTACCTTCAAATGTCGAAGTGTGAACGTCCTCACGGTGTAAGTAGCCATAACATCTTCTTTGACAAGCTTTACTTGAATGACTCCGTGGGTTTCGGTTCCTTCTTTAGGCCAGTACTGGTCGCACTTCTTCTGATGATAGAAAAATCAAATGCTTAGTTAAATGTATTACGCCACGGATTAATTGTTCCAGCAATCCCTGATATCATTCATTCTAACACCACAACATTGAAGTGACGCAAGCGAAATGACATAAAAAGACTCTACTCTCACTTATACTTATCAGTCAGGACGTCACAATATTTTGTTGCTTCTATTCTAATTTTTCTACATGATAAGCCTTCGCTACAGCATTTTCAGTACTCTGATTCTGAAGCGTCTAAAGTGAAATTATTCATTGGCACAGATTAAAAAAGTAAAACTTAAGGGCAATGTAATTGTTAGTATCAAGGATACTAATAAGATGGGGATGCCATTAATGCGTAAAGACGATAACTATATGGTTTGACAGTCACCATTCAACCACTGACATTGCATAAACGCAAAGCATTTAATTATCACAAATTCAGGGAAAATGTTTGGAAATGACCTCTAGGCATTGAGTGGCAAATTTAGGTTGTTTAACGTGATGCTCCTAAAGGAAGGAGCATGAATAAAAATCACCATATACGTCTAATAATATGTACACGTTTATCTCGTGCAAATAACGTTTGATGATTTTTGAATTATCTTAACAAGTCACTTAAATGAGTAGTGAGTGCCTATGATTCTAATGTATAGCTAGTTAGTGCTCGTGACTTGAGTTATTCGCTTTCTTAAAGATTACATTATAGAATGCATTTAATATTCATTTTAATTGCTTACTCGTCCTCTCTCCACTAGATTTGTTATCATGACAATGATATGAACATTGTGCTCCCACACCATTCTCCAGAAACTGTCAAATGTAGATGGAAGGGGCCCTTGTGTTCCAATATACGCTTGTGCTTTGCGAAATCCGTCGATGTAGTTTGCATTTACATAGTCAACGCATTTTTTCTGTCCTGGCATTGGTTGCAATCGCACTCTTGTATGATCGTCTGTAGGAAAACATGTGAAACATCATTTATTTACTTATTTTAAACAATTTCCCTTGTACAAAAGGCTACGCATTATTCTTAGCATATTAAAATGCTCTTCTGGCAAGACAAGAAGTCAACAGGAAAACCTCTGAATGAAGAAAAACCTTATGGATAGGATACCCGTTAATATACAAACTTTAGTAACATTGTAACTACAATAAAATATACGATCCTAATATAAAATATATATGATTATTAAATTTCTTGATATCACATCGTCCGTTTAACCTAATTAATTTATCATATAAATAATATCGTTTATTACGCCACAAATATTATTTAATGTAAATTTTTGCATTTTCTCTTACATGCCACAATATTTAGATATCGGTTCTTCAGTTTATTATCGGGATGCTGAGAATGCTCAGATGGATATTCTTCTTGAACGGAAGCCGACTGAATTGATTCATATTCCTTTGAGAAGCCAATATCTCCGTCGACGTGCAATTCAGCTACATGTTTTGGGAACAAGTGAGCTGGGATGGCTCTCTTTAGTTCATCAGTGGAATCGCCTTCCCATCCAATTCCTCCTAAGAGTGGAGGAATACGAGGTGGATCGTCCAAGTAATAATACGCACCTTGAAAGCATCTCCTGTATCATTAAATAAAACGAAATAAATAATTGCACTGTAAATTGAACAGCCATGACATTCTCTATTCTCATTCTCATTTAACTTTCTTTTCCATTTGTTAAAATTACTATGTAAGTAGCGCGAGTACGAATTTATGTAATTTTTTTCGTATTTAATAGACAAGATGTTACAACTTTCAATTACATTTATTATTACATCATTGTAGATTAGATTTACTGACCTCCAGATGACAACTGCTACAAGAAGAAGCAAGAGAGCAAAGGACGCACAAACAGAGATAGCTACCATCGTGGGTGTGAACTCGTTTGCCGATTGTGGTAAGCTATAGCGGCGGATTTTCTCACAGTCAGGCTGCATCAGAATTTTTCTTGAGTCTGAGAACTGACCCTTGTACACTTTATCTGTCTCTTTGACGCTTCGTGTTCCACCTCGAACTCGTACTTCATACATGATATTTGTTGTTAAATTCTGCAGCAGAATCTGTGAAAATAAAAGTTAAACGGTTAGTTATTCAGTTTTCTCATGCATTATTAGTAGGCTAATGAGTTGAATGCAATTTGCATGTTTTGCTTGTTTATCTTATTATGTCAGTCATGAAATACCACAAAATGTTTCTCCTACACAATATTAAATAGCATTGTCAAAAGCTTTTGCAAAACTTCAGAATATTTAACTCATTTTTAAGAATTGCTGTATACTAAAATGCGAAGATTGTAATTAACTAGACAAATGTGAGTCATACCGTTTGCTCAGATTGTTCAGAATGAGCAGTTACTGTTATTTCTTCAAAATCTCTCCATTCTTCACTGCGATAGTCGACATAGTAGAAATCGATTGACTTGTAAAATTTAGTCGGTCGTTGCCATTCAATAAAAAGCGCATCTTCAGACTGACAAGAGATATTTACGATTCTCGGTGGACTCGGTCCCCTCACGTCCGTTTTCACAACAATTGACTCCGACGACTCACCCTCATTCTTCCATGTAAATGCCTTCACCCACAATTTGTAGTCTGTAAATGCCTCTGTAGAGAACAATGAAAAAATTTATTACATTAATAATTCTCTTTGATGCGTAACACACTCCTATAATTAATTAAAGCGTGCCTAATCTATTTACATACGGACATAATGTGCCTCTAACTATCCCTATGATTTATTATGCTTAACTACAACAACAAGGCAAAGGCAGCATTACCAAAGCTATTACAGATGTAAAGATAATAATAATCTATGTATACACGTGTAGTAAATATAGTACTGTAGGTAATAAAATAAACAATACGATCTACATGATACTCAGCATTATAACCAAATATAAAGTAGCACAATATAACGGTAAAATGTGTAGTATTTATAGATAAAATACATTGTATAATGTTAATTACTAAATAACTACATTATAATTTACTTCTTACAACTTCCCATATTGATTTTTACACTTATTGTTAATACGATTTATTAGCAACTAAAAATAATCTTTATTAATTTTCAAAAAAAGCTGCTTAGCAGAAAAATATATTTTACAATCTACAATAAATATAAAAAAAGCATACCAAGATCAGTCAATGCATATTTCATATCCTTTTGAGGTTGTTTCACAGTAACCACTTCTGTAAAGTTCCTTTGCATGTAGTAAATTCGATATCCTTCCAGCTTTCCATTGGGTTTTTCTGGCTCCGACCAGGATAACTCCATCATTGAGTCTGTCACCCAAAGAACCGTCATATTCATTGGCTTCTCTGGAACTGTAAGTTTATAAAAGACCTTGTTAGTAATTAAGCTTCAGCTTGGCTGGGCATAATAAATTGATTCAAATCAAAATCAACTGCTTGTCGTATCCGTTGCATTTCACAAGTAAGTAGGGAATGGGGAACATAACATAACCTAACAGAAATTATAGAAAATTAGGTACCAGAGAGTAAATGGCAGCTCATTTCAGTTCAGCAGTGTGTACTGATAAGCAGATTTAAATAGTAAACGTTATCTAAATAGTGTATCTCAATTGTCGTTCACAATTCGTTACTATTTACTATGTCGCTATACATTAGTACTATACACAAGTAACCTTTTATTTAATATATAGTCGAGCATACATAATGCCTAATCAAAACAACAAAAGTAGAATAATTGGATGAAACGGGAAAAGAGCAATAAAGGCTAGTAGCAAGTAATAGTGATGGAGTTTTATTAAACGGATGAGGGAATGCAACATGCATCCCATTCTCTAATCAGAGACTAACTTAAGCATACGTAACCTATTTAATTTATTATAATCCCATACAATCATTCTTAACTTCATTCATCACATCAGGCAATTCATATTCACCTACACAATGAACTATGATTGTAAATTTCTTGTCAGCATTATTAACGTTATAACGTAGGTAAATACAAGTTTCATTTATTTATTGCATACACATGTACAAGTATAAGCTAATTAATCCCATACAAAATGCATAATAATAAACCACGACAGTTATTATTGACGAAAACATTGTATTTACTTTACCAAGTGAATATCATTATATCTAAACCAACTCCATAACAATAATAATATGCGCAGAATGCAGAAAATCACTTCTTATCGCACTATATCTTCAATGTTCAAGTGTATTTTATTATTACAATTTATTTTTATAGATTAAGTCAAGCTTTATTACCGCTCTAGGTGTTTTATAGCAATTTGGTATTGCTATGACTGACTTGATACAATAAAGCAGATTTACACCCTCATTTGCCATATTGGACATTAATGTAAAATCTGCACAACAAAAATAGAAGAGCTGTATTAAAGTCGTCAAAAGTAATCTCCGTGCCATATTTTATCGTGTTAGCGATTAATCGCATTTTATTTGTATAAAAAATTACTACACCTTGTGGTAGAGTAGAGTAGGTTAGGTATTGTGATGTATTTATTTCTGCAGCACCAACTTGCAATTTACGATACGAAAAGGCATAACTAAAGCATTGAACTCTATACACATGTTTATCTGTCTAGCTCATGTATTTAAATACTCTTTAGTTATACCTACTTAAAATTTAAATCCCACAACGAGACTGAGCTGACTGAGTTGTATAACACTCTTGACTTTTCTCACGTCAAAACTTGCCTTTTACCTTTCCCAATTATGAAACAACAACATTGATTAAAAATCAAAAGAGCTGTGCAGAGGTAATTAACCTGCTCTGAATATTAAGTGCTAGGAGCGATTAGAATTGAAACCACACAGCTATAGTTCTCGTGCTTAAATTAAGACATTCAATGAGAATGGCTTCTAACTCTAATTCCCCTGCTATTTCTCCTAAACAAATTAAAAACTTTACAAGACTCAAAGCAATATGAGCAACGCAACAGTAGCAAATGGCAATGGGCTATGTACAATAGTAGAAAAGTGGCAGCAATTTATTATTATGGGACCACTAACACCAATGACTCTGAATTTTATAGAAAATCTGAAGGGAAAGGCAAAGACAAAGAATATGAGTTTTGAGGCAAAAGCCCAATTAAAAATAGTAGTAGCCAATATTTTGTTATGTCACGATTTTACATCAAGATTGACTATTGCGTTTTAAATTGGTTTTGTCACACATTATTACAGCTACACCCACATTAATCCAATCCAATTCAAAGATAAAAAGTTGCATATACATTATATTACTTTGCTGATCGCAAGTTGGATAAGTACATAGGAAATAATAAAAGGTACACACCTTATTAGCACTAAAATACTACGTGCAACTTCTCATTCATGAATATTTTCGGTATTAAAACGCGGCTGTTATGCATACATTAACTATTCTCCTTTTGTTTGCATATTATACTTCAGTAAAATAGCATACTAGATACTATGAGTATACTTAACATTAGTTATATCATAAAGTTGGCTAAATACCTATAGAAATACATTCAAGCGTGCCCCATATGAATCGTGGAACTCGATTCGCAACTTGATTGACATTCACTTCACACAAAACAGCGCGCTGTCGAAGTCATACAATGAATACCAGTTTTCTTATTATTATGGCTGAATAATGAAGCTCAACTGTTGCCCTCATCCTCTAAATTAGAATTTCATGTAATAAGTGACATGTAAAGACTTTGTCCTACCAGAAAATCTGGTAACCTAATCAATAAACTTACATTATCAAACAGACAATCAAAAGCACTAAGCTACATCCTCCACATTTATATAACCAATAAACTTCCTTACTTTACTTATTTAACCATACCTACATAATTGCTACATAATTCTTTTCAATACCTACATAATAAGATGGCAATTAATCTACCTACGCTTGACTATGCATTCTATCTAAACTAAAATACCGTTATATCTGTACCTACAGAAACCATCAGACATGATGAACGATCTTTATTAGCCATTCGGTAAGAAAGTAGCACGAAATTGACTTTAATTTTCTTTTCTAATTTATATCCCAATTTATATGCACATGAAATTTATATTGTAATATTATGTACATTGTCATTAATCTCAAACACAAGACAGTACACATATTAATTGGAAAGGCATTTGCTTCCTCTTCAGGCAGGAAGGAAATTTGCATGTTACATAAATTATGTATATGTATGTACATACCTATACACTACAGGCATATTTTATTATTGTAGTAGTAATAAGTACAGTACAGTGCAGTGGTATGTATTGAATGTCTACCTACACTGTCTATGGCATAAGCGTGGGACTGCCTTTACAAGTTCTCCATATTTTACACTTTTAATTTGCAAGGAACAAATAATCGTTCTCAAGTTGACAATAATTAATTAAGGAAATTCTTTACTAGACATTCCTGTTTATGGTACATTTGTCAAAGGGATTTGTCCTCTGTCGTTCAGTACTGAATTATTTGTTTACATGAGAGAACAATTTTGGTTCCGCTAGCTATAATTCTCAAACATGTTTATTCGCAAAACACAAAACGGTTATGTCAACAATTGTCATTTGCCATTCGTAAAACTCTTTTATCATACTTACTTTACTACCTACTTATTAGTTATACAAATCCCCTATGGTAATGTACAACAGCGCTAGCGCTACATAATTACTTACAATTCAGATGTCAATTATTGTACTGTTCTAGCTAATTAGCTCAAAAGGTATAGTACAGTGCTCATAGAATTGTTGCCACTAATTATTCTATACTTAAATATGCCAAAATTGTACTGTACAATACACAAGATAGCCAAACTGCATGCACTTAAAGATATAATTACATCATGCTGTGTGTCTCCGCTAGAAACAAACGCTTGTTGGCTAAAATGATTTGGGGTCTACTGTCTGTCTGAATTTAAATGAAGGCAGAGTCAGAGAAAGACAAATCTTGTCTCTTTGAATATTTTATGTTTTTCTCTGAACTGTTAAGATTCCTAGAGAAATGTGCATTAGTTCTTTGCTTACTGTATTTATGTGAGTAACGCTAAACAGATGGCCATCTGAAGTCTGATCACTATTGACTTAAGGAAGACACGACAGGCAAAGTGAGTAAAAACAAATCATAGCTGTGTGTAATATAACTAACATTATTACTACGTCTACATCCACCCTGTATAATATATCTACATTTGGTATATAATATATACTGCTTGTAAATATATTTCTAGTAAAGTGCTTCTTTAAGCTAATGTTGTAAAACTAGAAGTATGCTCCACACTTCCATTTCAGCCTATATAGGGGTGAACAGGCATTTATTGTCTTTATACCGAGGGTGGGGCAAGAAGTTTTGGATACCCAACATATTTTTTGTACTGTAAGAATATCGTCGAAATTTGTAATATCCTTTCATCTATATTAATATTCAATAAGAAGAAATTAACATAGTTGTAGGTGGCAGGGTGCCCCAAAAAAATCCCCCCAGCAGTGGAAGGAAGTGGTTTAACACTTTCTAAAAGGAAAATGATGCCGTTTGAAATAAGCAGGGTGCCTGCCCCCACAAAAATTATCATGTTCAGTACATGAACAATCTATGTAACCATTGTGAGAATTAAACTTCAATCGTAAAAGTATGAATTGGTCATCCATTAAGTTGATTCGTGTAAACAAGAAAAAGTATTCAAAAGTGGTCAAATTTTCTTTGCCCACCCTCTGTAGTTACAATATGGAGCTGTAAAGAATATGAAGGCATTACTACATATATCATAATATCTGTAAGTGAAACAAAAGTTGACGATTTGAGAAAACAGGGCCTGCCTGTGTACGTAGTATTACATAATATGTAAACTTGGCAAATCAGCTACTACTTGCATAGCATGGGCTAGAAACAGTTAACTACTTACTATGAACTGTAATGTACATATGCGATGTCTTCTTCTGGTTAAAGATTAGAAAAGTCAAAAGCAAAACTGTCCATTTAATTTAAAGAATAACATAATATTCGGTATGCACTGTAACGCTGTAAGTAAACATGTATCTACAGTTTCTACAGTAGTAAAGGAGTAGCACATTCCTACTGTACAACACAAGTCATAGACAAGACAACCTGAATATCCGTGCTTCACGCTATGACAACTTATTTGCTCCTCCGATATGCTACACACTTTGAAATTGAAATAGCTTAACGGAGTGGATATACTAATACACTTGTTCCTCATATTACAAATATGTAATATGTGCTGCGTCGGCAATTTCCTTCAATTGCATAATTATTAACCGTGTAAGCCTTTAATTTTCGTAGATTATTTCGTGGATAAATATTTCTTATCCAATCCTGCAATGTGAAATATACTTGACGTGTACGCTTAGTCAATCAATTTCGAATTCCAACTATGTAAAACATTTTTGTAGATAGAAACTTATCCGGTTATTGTCCTTAATATTGTAGCGTGTAGTAGTGGTAATAGCTTAGATACATAATGCAGAACAGAAATTTTAAGGAGCAAGCACTCCTAAAATTTTGGACATCTATATAATCGCATATATGTAGCATAGAGAAGGGAAAAGTACAGAGGAGACTTACAATTCTAAATGGAATACATGCATAATAAATAAATACATTCTTGAATATACTCAATATACTGAGGTAGCATATTATTCAAACACAAAATGAAGACGTATAGCCTTAAAAGACTGCAGATGTGTTTGTAGGGTACATAAGACATTTGGGATTCTTTGTTGGGTTGACTTTATAGAAGTTGACGGAGCCCACCACCACATCGCCATCCTTCCAGCAAAACCAAACCAGACAGCTGAAACTACACAGACAAGAGAGAACACATGCGATGCAAGACAAGGCAAGTGATGCACATATGGATAGCTACTTGAGTCGAGAGAGAAGACTCATTTAAGGACATTCTACGACAACATCATGATCTTGACTTAAATACAACACATCTCGAGCCATATTTCCATAATATTATACTTTACATCTTTACATCTCCATTACTATATTATATGACTTTCCTGTAGAGATAGTACATATACTTGTAATTTGAGACATGGCATATTGCGTATAAAATATATTGATTCAAATAGGTACTTATTACACACTAACTTAACTTACTACGATAACTACGTAATATAGCGTAAACTAATTTAAACCAATATCACATTCTCCCGTGAAAAATGTTCATTGCTAATCCGTCCGTGCTGCGCCATTGAGTTTACTTCCAACCAACTCAAACACAAATTCTTAACTTTTAACGTTAAGAATAAAAGTCAAACTCCTTGTGCCATCACAAAAGGCTTTAACTTTAACACTTTGCTGAGCATACCTATTTAAACTTGAAAGTTGATGTACTATATATACATGTGTGTCGTAGGGAAATTGCTAACTTTGTCCAGCTGCCAATCTATTATAAGGAATTGTCAAGATTACAAGAAGCCTTGAGCCTTACATGGAAGCGTTACTACCAGCAATCCCTAAAAGTTCTATTGCAAATATTTCAAATGACATTCTACACATTTCAACGACAATTATATTATGCAAATGTCGTAGAAAAGTTTTTGTCTTTTAATTTTTTTAATTTCAATTTCTAAGAAGTATACAATATATATATATATATATTGTAATATTGTATATCGTATGCAATATAAGAACTTGTGTCGATATTACTGGCACAATAGTAGTACAGTAGACTGTAATAATATAAATTTATTAGTTTCTCTGAAGCTGGTAAAGATATTTATGTACCTTTTGCATGTATTTAACTACATAATAATGATTTAGTTGTATACACAATGACGTAGCAGAAATTCGAATGTCATTAATTTCTACACTGAAGGTAAGTGTTTGCAGAGACATAAATGTACAGGTTTTTTGAACTGTCAAGTTTCTCTTGCTATAATACATAACTAGAGATTTTAGGTGTCTAGTTTAGTTTCATGTAAAGAGTACGCTCACACTCATCGTCAGCAACTCTCGTATTTCCAAGTAAATTCGACAATTGACATTTAGACTGATTAAGTTGACAACCGGGAGAAGTAGGCGTTCTTCCTAAGATAGATAATTCTAGCCCCAGTTTATTTAAACAGAATGGTATAATAGCATAGCCTGCTGCTAGGAAGGAAGAGTAAGCGGTGCCGCTACTGCCGACAAAATACTGAAATGTAGATAAAAAATGGGAGTAAGTGAGCGGAATTGCTGAGTATTACTTACACTTAGACACACCGCACATCACCGAAATCCTCTACTCTACCCTCTAAACGCTGCTGGAAGAAATTTACCTTTGAAAGATATTTGATCCTCTGTTCTGCTCTCGTTTTTACTCAGAACACAGCTCTGTGCTGTTTTGGCTGTATAGGGTCAAAGTAAAGAACATTTGCATTCAGAGTCATTTCATTTCAGCAACTGAGTGAATGGAGAACACGAGGCGCACCAAATAACAACAATTCCAGAATTAGCTTCAAAAGCTTCTTTTGGATATTTTTGGAATCATGAAAGGTTTCCCAACTTTTTTCCATCACTCCTGTTTTTGTTCATATGTAATGTACGTGCATACAGCGTGGCTGGCTCTGATGGGGTTTTAATGCTCATCTCTGTTTCCTTGAGAGCTTTTAAGCAACATCTTGGTTAGTCACTAATTGCACACTACATACGTATATTCTCATGCTAAAGCTAAGAACACTAGTTAATAGCTTTAAATCTATTCTCAATCTTAAATGTACCGTACATTCGACGAAGTATTACTCATTGTCATTTGTCATTGCTGCATTAGTCAATTCAATGTAGTTGAAGCACAATTCTAGGAACTGTTCCTTACTTAATGAATTTGTTAAACATCACTTTTAACTGTAATCGTTAACGAGAATTTGCCAAATATTGTGTTCCAAATGCTTATCTAATCAGGAAAATAAGAGTAACACGAATAGAAAATTTTTAAAATGAGAAATGAATAAAGAATGCAGTACCTATATTACCACAGTTTATGTACAAAATGTACATACATTGTTAAATTAATAAGGTAAGGTAAATTCAATTATCCTAAAGCAGTATTGTATCCTATTTGTATTAACTATAAATACATTATTAAGAATGATCACATTATTAGTTTATCTTCTTTTCTTGGAAATTAACATGCTAGGAAGCAAATATTGAGCAATATGCTAAACGCACTTACTGCGATTATGAAGACGTAAAAAGTAAATCCTCGGTTACTACTTAGTAGGCACTTTTATTTTACTACGAATATTTTATGAGTATTGTGAACACTAGAATACAAAATATAAAAGCGAATTTTGTCTTATAAGTTTCTATATATATAGTCATTATGCACCAACATGAGCAGGAATGGCGATGAAGTTAGAATTTATTACGTTAATTTTTCTTGCAAACACACTGCTTTGCGATTACAGTGATTTCTTCCAAACGACGGCCTTATCTGCTAATTGTTATCTCCGTCTTTGTTTTGTACGTGTAAATTGCATCGCATGCTCATGGCATGGTATTTTCAGAGTTTTCGTGTAGTGATGCCACAAAACTAGTTTCACATCCTGCCTTCCACTCTGTGTTAAATGTTATCGAGCAATTCTATCAAACCAAACTACGAAGATGCTTACTACTTACTATACCTACCCTTACTACCACATATTCTTCGAGGAAATCATGCTTAAAATACATACCGAAGATTTAGAACCTCATACAGAAAACTATCCACAAGGTAACTTTATGACGCAACCGTTTAAGTTGTATTAATGTTGGCATGTCATTATAGTATAGCATACACGCTTTTAATTACTTGAGACATTGTCATTGTTAATAATGGCACAGGTAGATCCTATCGGAAATATTAAATCTATAACCTCATGTAAAACTACACACACTGGGTTACCAACATAAATATTTGAGATCATGACTGCAATCCATTTTGGAGTAGATACTAATAATGCATACTGGGAAAAAGTGTCAATCCTAATCAAACTTATTTCAAAGAAATTAGTTGTTTTCACGAGACATACACACACATTGTGCGATCAATGCGATCTCGTCTAATTGCAAAGTTTATGCAATTTTATTATCTGGATCTGTGGTTTGAATCCCTTTCTGGAACAATGTCAAAAATTGTACATCCTCCCTCTGTAATGTGATATGGAGTAATTGCACACCTACTTACCATAAATAAAGAGCAATGGATATAGCTACTATTTAATGTAGCTCTATTCAGAAAAATCTAATTCGCATAATATATTTTGCTATGATGCCTTATTTTTATCATTTCCTTTGTAAATTACTAGTCCAGCGGATTAAAGGAGTCACATAGAACATTTTCTTTCTCTTCTAAATAGCATGTAACATTTTTATATTAGTTACTGTTACTGTACTGCCGTTGAGTGAGTGGCACATGTAAACTCATTATTTAGGTAATTACATAAAGGCAGTTGCTAGCGTCTACCATATACATACTTGCATGGTAGCTGCAATCTGCAATTATAACTTTAGTTGAAATCAGCATCCTGCTTTTTCATCTCATGTGCATATTTATAATATGCTGATCTTCTACATTCCAATCATCGTCTGAGAATTCACAGAAATTACAAATACATATATTACGTCAAGGAAACCCAATACTAGATTAGGAGTACAAGCACATTAGACATGGTATATTTAATGTATTCTAAGAAACAAACTATTCCACTAGAGTTGTTGTAAGCAGTTTGCAAAAATGAAATAGCACCAAATTATGCTATATCAAATTACAAAACCCACAAGTGCAAATAAAAGTGATGTCTAATCTATATTACATCAAAGCTCATAGGTCGACATTCTCAAATGATATTAAGCTGCCTAATAACCAAAATTCTCTTGTTGCATGTTCATCAGATTAGGATTACACAGTTCAAATATTGTTGCAAAACATGTTGCTTGATAAGCATTTTTACGTACGATTATGGCATTGTAGTTATATACCTAACGAAATCAATTCCAAATTGAGGATTCGAGTTTTCATGTCATATGTAACCTCACACGTATAAAAGGTACTTACATATACTTATTCACATTCACATTTAACATACTCGTCTTACATTATGTATCGCTATTATTTTGGGTTGGGTATTAACGACATGGTCACGAGTTTTGTTATGTACTTACTTACGTAGTATTAAGTAACTCAATTATGTATTATGATAATTAATTATATAAAGTGTAAAGATGTAAAGACCTTTGGAATTTTCGCTGTCTTCCAAATCATAGTTAGCGTTTTGATTGGCAGATAGTGGGAATCTTGAGCTTTCTTGAGTGGTTTGTTCCAATGGGACACTTTGTATGTAGTCCCTTACATCTGATTCCTTATGAGCTATTCCAGGAGCTGCCAATGTAACCAGAGTTAAAATAGCTGCGATCGAAAGCAGATGTAGCGTGTCCATGTGATGAGCACTTCCTTTGCTTTTCACTCGTGATTTATGTCTTTCTACAGTTGCTCTTGTTCCTGATGCAGAACTACTAAATGGTTCCTTGCTCAACTGGCCCATCATCTTTATAAAAGTTATTCTTCGCAGAGAATTGCTCTAACTTATACTATACACAAAGTAGACGTTAGCAGTCAATTCCCTGTCTGCCTTGCGTAGTGTGGAGTGGACTGGACTTTGCTCTGGAGTAAACTTAGGTTTTTGAGACGGGAAAGTGAATGCAAAGCCAAGGCAAACAATTTTACTCCATCCACTCACTTTTCCGTCAGCCTTCACTTAAACTATTCAGACTTCTGGAAAGAGAATAGTAGTATCTTTGTAATTCACCAGCCCAGCAGAGAGCTAGACCACTCACACTCCTTTAACAACATCCAGGAGTGAAATAAGTTTGACTTCTTTCCACTCAACTTCAATTCAACTCCAGTTTTTCTCTTTGCTTCTCCTCCTCAGCAGTGCCACATAGGAGAGATACTAGTGTTAGTGATAGTATGCATTTCATACCGTAACAAATAATGCATATGTCCACAAGAACTTTTTACAGAGTCAATCTCCATTTATGTACAACAGATAATATTATGAGCAAAGAGCAGAGAAGTCTATTTTTTATTGGAAAAACTTTTCAGTTGCTTGCAAGTTACTTTTTTCCATTCGCTCGCTCGTTGATTGAGAACTGCTCTTCTTCATTTGGCGAAATACAAACTTGGATTTGGATTTGTAGTGACAGATACAAGTAGGAGCATTAAACTGAAATGTAAGTAGACACCAAATGGTAAAAGTAAGAACACCACATCATACCACGATGCGACCAATGATTCCATAGTGGAAAACTAAAACTCACAGTCAGAGTCACAGTCAACTCAACCAGTTACCATACACTCCACTTACTCCATTTACAATTAGATACAAGAATACACTCATTTTTTATTTACACTTACATTTATATTATTATAATAGTATATTACGTAGGTGCAATAATAAGTAGTATATTATTTATATAAAATCTATTTCTATAGAATGCATAGGGACAGGCAATGGCTATATATACACATACACTGTGTTACTAGTATTTAGCTTTTTTAAAATATCAAGCTGATTCGATTTGCCTTAACATGGTAAGAATATCCTCACCCTCATTCTCACACATATATAAATATTCTAAAAGAGTTGACTCTTCTTCACACACAGCAGAAACAGAACCACACTCAACAGAACACCATCATCGTCCATAATAATACTATAAACCATAACATGGAATTCTCATACAATAACTATTAACGTGTATCAACACTAACTAATTGCAAGTCAAGCCACCATAGCACACTACTGTCATGTCACTCATGTACATGTCATCTGACTCTGACCATAGTAAGTATAATCCAAGCTTCATACCGTCCTTATTTACAATTACTATTTCATATTGACATTTAGCCATTGTACTACATAAAATGCAACAATCTGCTACATGGTTAGTTATAGTAATACCATATCATACCATGCCACACACAGTTTAATACACAAACGCAAAAAAGCAAGCTAGATATGGAAGTGCATTTATAGCAAAATGGCAAAACTATACCATGAAAAACAAAAAAGCGCAAAGCTGAGTAGTTAAAGCTAAACTCTTGTTTCCATAATACATCCCTCAGTCACTTTTTGCAGTTTATTAGACTGTGTACACAAAATGCATTATATTATATTACATTACATACTACAAATGTAGCTACAGGACTTTTTACTTTATAACTAACCTACTACTACAGTCAACAGATATACTTATGTGATGCATTCATGTGGTGTGTAGTTGTTCTAGCTCTTGCTATTGAATAGAGTTCAATCAGGACACGGCACTGCAGTTTGTCTTCGCAGATATCATCTTTTCAATGTTTGTTCTCACAACGTATTGACGAAACTCGTTGTATACTTTCCACTAGTCTTCACATAATCAAATGTTTAACTTTGTCTCTGAAAGGAGCCGAGTCAACGACAGCTATCTATTCTAACTCCGTTGTACCTACTACAGCATAACATAACATATGTACTGTACACATATATCATTGCAATTTTTTGTCTTCCAATGCAGAAAAGTTAAAACAAAAACTTGCTATGAAAGGAACGCATTACTGTCACTGTACACACAGTACAGTACAGATACATTTAGGTCTACGTAGATCCATAATATCTTTGTCTTTCACATTTGGTTGCTATTATCTGCAAATAGTATATTTGTACAAATTGTGTACCTTTCAAACTAATCCTAAGTAAGCAGTATGCATCAGCTTATATATAAAAAATTCTGCAGAATACTATACCATATCTAATGATAAGATGATATACACTACTATTGCTCTATATGTAAAAAACCATATGCCAAACTAAATACCTAGTAACTTAAATTATAATAATAAGTATGAATTTATTATTATCTTTTTTTGGTTAAAACATGTTATTCATTGAGTAAATACATTTTAAACGTGGACGATACAAGATGCGGCCAAAGCCTAGCCAAAGAGATCTCTCTGGTGAAAAAGAATAAGAGCAAATGAAAATGATATATTATTGCATTGACAGTTCAGTACGTAATCACAGATACCACAAATCACAAATAACACAACTGGTACACTGACACTATTTATTTACATTTATATTGTTCTTCCATCCTATTCTGATTCAAATCTCTTCTCTCTCTATAAGCAGGAGAAATGTAGTGTATTTAGCTAGAATTTATTGCAGCACAAGCAGACGGATACGCAAATTAACGAGCATATCAAATGCATTGCCTTATTGTGCCAGCTTCCTAGTAATTTTAATATCGATGTCACATCCACATCCGAAGCTTCATTAGCATATCGGCAAGTTAGTTTGAATTTGCATTCAGCTCCATTGGCATTATACTTTTATTCTTATCTCCACAGTTTAGGCAAAGAGCTTAGCTTATATCTGACATGTCTGTTGGAAGTTGGTAGGAATTATGCGTAGTAATAATTTAGGCTATGCAAAATCTATGGTAAACCAACTGGAGCTACACACCACACTAAACAGCTCTCTCTTTTACAGATAAGAAATTGAATGAAATGAAGTAACAACTAAATAGTACATATCTTTGGCGTGTATACTGTGCTTATGCTTATGTACTATTAGTATAACAGTTACCTTTACATTATCTACTTATATTAAGTCGGTAGGTTGTACTATTTGTATTGAAGTGAAATATTTATATATGCAGATAGAGTTAGTCAAAGTAACAGTCATCTTGAGGCTTGATCTTTGCAATTTGTAAGCAGGCAGGCCAGATCAGACACTAGCTACACGTATTGTTATATCTTTAATAATATGAAGACTTATGATATGATTGAAACAAATGATCAAACATTGTTCGCTTTTCTACGACGGTCTATGCAATTCACTACACTATACTATGCTACAAATAACAGTACACGTACAGTAACGGTAGTGGAGGAGGAATATTTGTACAGTACAAATACTTTATAAGAGTGAATCAGATGAGATGATGATCACGCAATTACTATGCAATTCACTTTCCAACTGTCTGCCAACTAGGGCTATACATATAGCCAAAGACAAGCCAACCAAATCCTATAATCCTATACTGTACAATCAAAAGCTACACTACTCATTATATTAAACTATGAAATTAATCAGATGGAAAATGAGGATGTTGCATTGCATTGCAATTGCAAATTACAAATCTTCTATGAATACAACAATATATATTCACAGTAGAGTCTTCTGTCTCTGAGTCGACAGAGTAGCCAAAGAGTGAGGTGCATTTTAACATTTGTCTTTATAGTCTTTATGCAAAATTCAAACCACGAAAACACTCTTTCAAATAGTATGTGTATTGTTGGTAATAGAAACAGGAGCTCCTTTGTATTCCAACCTTAAGAAGCCACTTATTTCTTGAGTTTAATTTCTATACTTAACTTTGTACTACTGTTACTTTACTGTGCAGTGTACTGTGTATTACAATAATTACAATGTACTTATACTACTTATACTGCTTGTACTCATATCAGATGTAAATCTTTTCTTTGCTTGACAAAGAAACATTGGTAGCTATTTTACTACTTGCCTCTGTACAGTAATACTAATGGAAAAAACAATGTTTATGCAAATACTATCGTTAATAAACATTCGTTAGTTAATCAACATGCTAACTTAAAATGAGATAACCCTTTCATATGCCTGCCTGACTAACAACTAATGACTTTGTAGAAATATACATAGGTACGGAAACAAAAGGTGTATCATTACGGAAATGAATGATGGAATAACTTTTTTTAACTAGCTTTAGTATAGCTTTCTTCAATATGCGTAAGGATAAATATTTTCAATTATACAAAGTTTCTGTTGGCCTGTCAATATTTTGTAGGTATAGTATATAATGTATATAGTGCAGCATTAATTTATTATAATTTCAAAATATTTGGCGATTAAAAATATATAAAATATTCCCTTTCCTGTTTACAAACATACATGAAGTTACGTGATGCGATTTATAATGTCAAGCATATTTTAGGATTAGAAAACATTAGTCTTGGTTTTAAAAATTAATAATCGAATACAAATAGAAACTCAAAACCCTGATTTTAGGAAAATACTTATCCTATTAAGTGAGGAGAGTTTATAATATTTGTGGATCGCCTGCCTCTGCCTGCTACGTAGGTTATAAATCACTATGTATACATTTAATTAACATCACTCACATATTCATGACTTTAGCTTTAGAATACAAAGCTGCCAATAGGGGCACTTTACGTCTGTTTCTAAATATACCACTATTATGTAATTTGTATTGCCTTTGAAGAAACATTATTTGTTCCAGTGAGAAAGCTTTATTGTAACTTGTAACCTGAAAAGTCTATTTCAAATGCTACGGTTTTAGAGCTGGCAAATATTTAGTATTCATGAATTCTGGCTGTGTGTCTTGCCTGTATTCTACATACGTCGCTTTCCTGACAGCAATTTTCACATTTGAAGGACATGTTTTTCACGAAAGCAATATACTACTCTAGCCATAGCTAAACAGCCTACTTATACTAACACCCTATATTTACATAGTGATGTAATTACCGTTCAAAGACACATTTATTAGCACACAGCTATATGTAAACTGTTTTCCTTAGTCAGCTGAAAAGATCGAATGAAGAGTATGGACAAATCTGATCTCAATTTTATTGTACTTCGACTGAATGGCAACTGAAACTGTGAAACTTGATGACATGACATTTAAAACGACAAACGTTATGCAAAATTCAATTAAATAGTGCACATGCACATACAATGATAATACAATGTTTTTAAAGAAAGGACAGCTAATCTTACAATTGACAATGAGCAGTCATGCAATTTGTAAGATATCCTAGAACAATCCATCTAAGGAGGTACCTTATCTACTTAACAGCCGAGCATTTAATCAAATTAAGTTAAATATAGGATTATTTCTAAGACAGCACTGCGTAAGCAAAAAACAAACTTAAGCACATCAGCTCAAAAACCATAAAATACAGAAACGTAGTGAATGCGTATAAAGAGTTCATTATGAGTGCCGTCACTTATTTTGAAGATATACATCGCTTTTGCAATTAGTATTTTTTACTTTTTTAAGTAGTTAACATAAAAATAGACAAGAAACTGGTATGACAAGTTATATCTGTACTACCATAGAATATAAGTATGCACCTAATTTTGGCTTGGTAAACAACCTTGATGATATTAAATTAATGATTACGCATGTGTGTGCTCCTGGAGTTTAACCACCTAGAAGATGTTCAGTTGTTAAGCCATAAAGATTGTTCTTATACAGACATTAGTGTTGGAATATCTGATCATTAATCTAGTAAACTTCGTCTCATGCCAAGAATAGACGGAAACTAACACAAATGATATATAACGACAAACAAAAAACGCATTCAGCCAGTTTCTTTCTACCGATTCGACTATTCTTACTATTCTACCTTCCCAAAATAGTTGGCATTGGATCAATTCAATGATAATTTCAATTTCCCAGCTCGTGCCATTCGTACGTGTACGCAAAATTCGTAGGGCTAGCCAATTTCTCCGAATTTTTTACAGATGCTAACAATAAGTGAGTACGTACCTATTTATGTACTACATATGTTGGGACACCATCCACAAAACTTACTACACAACTCACAATCTTCCTGTTAGAGGAAAATTGGATAGGGAATAAGTTCCGTAGATATTTGTCGACTTTTCCCAACATCCTTTATCTAATTAGGTGGGAATACAGTAACGAAACCAATTTACACACTTGTCTACAGACAAATGCTTGGGAAATCCCTTAAACTGTTGAATAACTAATGAGAACTAATTGCAAGTTGCAAGTCCAGTCCAGGAACTTTGATAAAAGTTTTATTCGTACGTAAGAAACTGACCCACTCCAATTGTATCACAATTTTTATATAGCAGGAGGTGTAATGTTACTACTTTTCATACAGGTACTATTATTACAATGATCACATAGTACACAACATTTGCAGTTAGTTAAAGTGGAGAAACATGGGAGAAATAAGCTCCGTATCTGTGTGATTTTCATTACCAATAACGAGAATTACATCACAACAGGGCAGAACAGAACACAATGGAAATGCACTTGATAAACTCTGAAATTAGGTAACTTCACAAATACCATACCCACTACTACGTAAGTTATCCACAATGCAGTGCAATATCCTACTCCAAAGGCAAACCAGCATAGCACAGCATAGTCATATTATGTCGACTTCGCTCACATTATTGTTAAACTGAACTGATACGGGAACACGATAAGATCAATCCCACGTTTGCCGTTTGGAGAACAAACAAAAACTCTAATTTCAGGAATCGACACTTACATTACAATTAGATGCCATTCCAGATAACTATATTATTGGGTTAATTGTAATGCACCGGGCTTACCCACAATTAAACTTACTCCAATCACAAAAACATGCTTTCTCAACATCGACACAATGCAACTATTCACAATATTTCATAAACAGAATTATTGCAGATACCTAAGTTACTCTACGAAACTGTAACTGTATTGGTAAATCAGTCATTCAAAATAAAAAAGTAATTGTCTTTCCACATAAATACACTTAGGCACAGTAGGGAAGGGAAAATTTACCAAAATTTAATAATGTAATTTGCTTCGACTATAGAACGACTTTATAGTCGATAATATGTCACTGGAAAGTGCAACAAAATGCACCATTGTCATTATTTTTTAGCTTTTATCTATCACATTAAATTTTTAAGTTTCGTCAAAAGTCTTAAACAGGGATATATTATATGTACATTGGTTATCCATAAATATCTTCATGTATTCGTTTGTACATAAGGTAGTTTTATAATCAAGGCATTTAATACTGACAGTGTGAGTGAATGTGCATTAAGTTTTCCAAAGGAATATCAGAGTATGACTGCAAAATGAAACAGAGCAGTCATAAGCTAAATGACTTTTGTTTGGAGTTTCTATCTAGGTGAGTGTACAATGCGGTTATCTTATCTAGACGCCCAATCAGTCAGCCAACAGTAAATGTCTAACAAAATCGAACGCACAAACTGATTGTCAACCGCAGGCCAGGTCTTCTATTGAGAATGCAATGAAGTCTAGTCAAGTGAGTCTGCTCTATTGATTCTCTCTCATCGCCAGTAAAAATAAAATATTGAGACAACTATAAGGACCAAGACACATCGAGCAGCATAAACTGCACGTTGTATTTTAGCTATGGCATAACAAATACTACATATTTATAATCAATATTACATATATAGGACTATCAAACCATGATTATCATTTTGAAACCACATACTCCAATAAATAGGACTTGGTAATTGGAAAGTCTTTGCTATGATGCTATTCATATTAAACTTAATCCACTAACGAAGCATTTCCATTCCAATTTCAATTTTATTTCCCAATAAATACGCACGGCTCATTGCATAAGTATGATCATTTACGTATGCATAATTTGCATACGTAAATAAATAAAGCCTCGAGCCAACGTATTAGTATTGCAAAACTCGTGCAGCTAAAGGTAATAAATACTAAATCCTACTGTAACAATGGAACTGCAAAACGGAATCTATCTATTTGCTAGCAATCAAATTTATCCCATTCAATTCAATTAAAAGCGTCTAATTATTCTCCTAATCACAATATAGCCAACAAGTTTCAAAAATAACTTTTAGGTATATTCTAGAATAATAAAATATTAGTTATTTTCGCAAGCTTATTACTCAGATAGGTGGGTATTGACTTTGTTTGGCTTGCCTCACCGACTATAGGCTCTTGCTACGCTCGCCCAAGAAGTTTTTCAGTTCCTTCCACTCGAAATGTCATAATGAGAACGAGACTTGATGACTCTAGACTGGTTCTGGTTCTTGTCTTGGCCTACCTTATGATCTAGATAAGATATTGCCATATGCTTTCCGTTTAATTATTTATATAGAAAGAAGGGTTCTTAGAAAGAGCGTCTTCCTGTTCTCATCCTATTCCATAATAAAAATACGGCTAGCAAGTAATAAAACAAATGATACCGTATCTAATTTTTTATTGAACAGTACATTACCTTACCCCTTAGTTCCTATTTTATATGGCATGCATGATTTTGCCACACATTTTCCACTCTACAACAAAATTATTACATGGTACTGTACTGTCAGTACTATACAACATGACATTATAAAAAATAAGTTAGTCTTAGTCTAGTCGTAGACTCTAGACAACTGTTAAAAGTTTGTGCATGTACACACATTTTTACATGTTCATAAGTATAATAAGATAGACAATTGGAATTTTATAATATTCCCCGGAGCCAAACCACAACAATCGCTTATGTTTAGTTAACTACACTAGAAGATGGTTGTTATAAATAGTCCTTAATAATATAGAATTATAGAATTCCGTGTATTTGCACTGTTTAACAGTTTAGATATATTTCGTTGTGTGAAATGTTTAAAGTAGGGTAGTAATTTATTAAGACTATGAGCTTCATTACAGAAACAGAATTACCTAGCCAGCTATAGTAGGTACTATTCTTTAGCACCGTTATTGTAAGCGCAATGTAATGTAGCTATACACACACAGCACAGTAGTTAGTTTACTTTGTAGTAGTGCTAAGGAATAAGCTAAAGAATTGCTTATCGCTATTATTTATGGAGTTCTTTCTCAGAGTAAGTTAATTGTAAGTGTTAAATTCATTCGTCTAAAGATAAGGAACTTCTACCTCTGACTTCTGTTAGTGATAAATGGAATTTTTATCCTTATGGAAATGGAACTAATATTTGCCCTTTCTAGAGAATTCGGTCATTCTATTGTGTGTTCAATTTCAATTGATGATGATATATCTATATATACGGTTAAATGACCTTATCGACTTATCGTGATATTTTCCTTAAATCCTGTGGTATTATTTACAATATAAGCAGTTTTATTTTATTATCCTCACTTGTATTGTACAGAAAGAATTTTAAAACATATCAGACTGCCATAATACCACAGAATAGGAGAAACAGTCGGTAACAGTAGCACAGTAGCAGTAGCCTTGTTAGTTACAGTGTGTGTATAATTTAAATTAAACCAGACCACATAAATACTACATAACTACCTACACATAAACTCAATCCATCCAAACATAATCATGTACAGTAGTGCTATTACATTACAGCTATCTAATCAGACTCCTGACTGAACTAAACCAATGTTATCAAGGAGAGTAAATGCTAAAGTAAACTAATCGCAGCACAGAACGTTAATAATTCCACAATCTACAATGTATTTGTATTCCGCTGCAGCTCATTAGTTACACATTAAACTGATTAAACTGTCCATGGATGTTCTACTTTTGAATGAGCATTAGCATGCATGTCTAATTAAAAATCTAATCTTAATATGAACTTTGACCTTACGAGACTGTTGACGCTGACGTTGACGTTTAATAAGTAAATAAAGTAAGTGCGGACGAAAGTATGCCTAAATTTAAGCCCGTGTTGTGTTATGTTATGTTGGCCTGTCTAATGTCTACTGCTCGGGTTTGGCTTGGTAATGGGTCTTTCTAGTTCTGACTCTGACTCTACTAACTTGAATAGGCTAATGTTTACATTCCCACATGTATTTTAATCATGAGATAAGAAATTCTTTGCTTTTCTCCGCATAAACGTGTTCAGTTCACTTAGGTTATGTTCTACAATCTACATGCAGTTCTATACCACTAACTCGTGTAATCTGCATTTTAGTAAGGTACCTTACCTACCTACTCTTATCTCGGATGGCTATATTACGTTCTTGTATAAAATCTTAAGCACATATTCCATAATGTTTGACAGGTTGACACGAATCAACAATAAGTTACTAACGACATAAAGTGCATTTCCAACAATTTACATTGCCCATTTGCAAGTTAAAGTAGTGAATTTAACTGTCGATAAAAGTAGAATGGGCACTGTAATGTGATAAATGCTGGATTGAATGTTAATCTAAAAAGTAACTCTGGGTAATGGAATGTAGACATGAAAAGGCAACTAGCAGTTAAGCATATCATATCAAATCAGGCATAAGCATACATACATATCTACATCTACACGTTCTAAAAGAAATAATATAGTCATAAAAAACTTCGGAAAATAAATTCAGTTCCTTTATAGTACAGTTTGTGTAACCACATGTATTCCTTCTTTCTGTCACAACGCAAGCCTAAAGTTCATTCATTCCTCCAATTTTGTAAAGCACATGTAGAAATATTATATAATGACAAGCAATTAATGGAATTAAGGTAAAAAATTATCTGCAGATTCAGCTTTACGTAACACTTAGGTATTGAGACACCATTACCATTTCTATATAATAAAAAGTAAACAATGGCATGACATGGGTAAGAGTATTCTATGAATGTTAAATGCTATTCCTAAATATAACTGTCCGTATGGGTTAATTAATTTGAAACATTAAAGGACCCAAGCCGCTTAAAAACCCCACTTTGCATTTGCACAGATTCCATGGTATTGCATTTGAAGTTAAGCTCATTGTGTGCCAATTATATGATTTATCTTTACTATTGTGGTTTTTTAAATTGGCTGAACCCTTTGATGCCTTAATTACGCCCACAGCACCGGCGGCGTTTTTACACTGACTGGCTTATTAGCAAGTATTTATACGACATATACCGTATTCCGTATAGAAACAAATGAAATTCGTTCACCTTCCATGGTACTTTCCTTTCTGTACATCTACATGACTACATGCCACCAATAATTATTACCTATAGGTAAATGGGTACTAAAATATCATAATAGGCATATAAAATAAGCCATATAAATAGAGAATTCTACTTTCAAATTGTTTTGTTCAAATTGCCATTCTAATTATATAGGGGGATTTAATTAATATGGCTTTCTTGTGCCCATGTACTTACTAAATGGATATTTTATGTATGTTCCCTTCTGTAGACAAAGCAAAGCGCTATTTATATGTAAGCAAATGTAAATAACTATAGTGCATGCGTTAATGCAGTCAAAGACTAATAATGTAATGATCACATATTCGGAGGCCACAGGTAAAATACCTAGCGGAAAGTTACAGAATATTTTAGCACATGCAAATACATGTTATCTTGATGATAATGCTTGCATTTGTAGACATCATATTTATCTAATAATGTATATTCTGCATGTAACAATTTGCAGTTTTTGTTTGGATTTAAATATAATAGTAAGGATATAAAATAAAAGCGTGTGCAAAATTAACTCTAGTTCTCGTTTTCGTTAGTAGGATTAAGATAATTATTATTATAGGTACTGAAATTGAGTACTGGTTCTGTAGTGTAGACTAGACTGGTTGACTATGACTGTGAGTTTTATCATTGACGGAAGAATATAAACTTATTTCGTAATCGTAATGTATAATAATAATTAATAATAACATGGTATAAACAGTATGAGCTAATTAATCCGAAATTATTAATTAATTGTTTTGAGTTTACTTACATGGATGACACAATATTATGCCGGTTATAGAAAAACGTAATTACTCTACGGTTTCGGGCTTCCCGATATTGGTAGACTTGACTTTTCAGCAGTATAGAATAGGCAAGACTGCATAAATATAGTTCTTCAGTAGAGAACAAATGTGTCCTCACAACTGAAACTGCAATCAATTAATTTGTCGGTAGAGTTCAAAGAGTTCACAAACGATTGCACCTTCACAAAAGTAAGTCAACAGTCAAAGACTTTAGTTTCAATTCGCAAAGAGATTGTTTGCAATATTAAATATTGCAAAAAACTGCAAATGCGTCTATATATGATATAAATTGCTAAGTAGTCACCCAAGTAACGTTATATCTCAAATATCCAATTATTTTCCTGGCTAATTATACTAACATTTAAAATACTGAAAATGTTTGATGTTTGAGCAGGTTTCAGTTGCTTAAATTGACAGGGTCAGCGGCAGCAGTCAGTCAGTACATTACACTTTTAGTTTATGATTAGTGTAAAAAAAGGGGAATACGGAATTCTGGACAGGGATAATCAGTGACACTCTTTCATTGTCCAAGTCAAATGTTAACTAGTTTGAATGTAAACACAAATAAATAAACTTCCTAAGTATATACGGCCCTGTATTATTGTTTTGGCAATGTATTGATGCTGTAGTGTAATGTAAATTCACTAATTACAAGCACACTTTTGCGAGTCTTGCATAACAGCAAAACTGTGTATATGACATTAGCTTCCACAACGTGTAGAGTAGTAGAACACGCCTACATGCGAATTGCGAATGCGACTGCAACAGTCAAGAGTCAAGAGTCAACTCAATAATAAATATCAGCAACATACACAGTCAGTCAATGTGCAAAAGTACAACTACACAGACTATAGTAATACAGTAATATGCTGACGAACTTACGCAAATAGGGGCAAGGCGTTTAAATGTTAAATACGAGGAAAAGTGGAATTTATTTTAGCAAAAGTCCTCACAATTGAGTAATACCCACACAGTGCGTAATGTTTATCGAAACCACATTTTGTCCAAAACCTTTTCGTACAGCTCACTCTTTCCAGAAAGCCAACTGTAGTTCACTATTTCATTTTCAGTCTAGGAAGAAAAGTGTATCTGTATATGTAGTTAACTTTGTATTTGATAACAATTAATAACTAACAAGAAGTAGAACAAGAGCGGAAGCTAAGCACTAACTATAGCTCTCAAAAATTCACAGCAGAATGAGAGCTGGGCTGGAGCTGGATTTGTAGTATAAGTCAGCAGCAGCAGAACTAGCCGAATGTGTAAAGCGATGTTGATGGTACAAGAGGAGCAGATGATTTTGAAGATTCATCGTACAGGGCAGGGGATATGCTTACTAGTATATCTATATACCTATATTATAATGTGTGACTAATAATTGTGGAAGTATTGGAGAACACTTTGTATCGAGTCGTGGTGGTATCGTATCTCGTATCTTATACCATTTAGCATACCCTTCTTGCAATACAGTACACAGATGACAAAGACAAACACTCTGAAAGTTGTACTTGCACTCTATGTACACAACACAACTACTTTATGTTCTGTGTGTGCTGTAGTACTTAAATGTGTATTTAAAGTACATAAACCTATTGTCTCTTCTCTGTACATACTATACTGTAGGTAGTAGGTACTTCTTAAATAGCTAGTTACTTACTTACTGATGTTCTATTCTGTGCTACACATACACAAGAATAATAATATTATTATGGACTTCTTTTACTTTTTGCATTGAAACATAGAGTTCCTTTGAATGATATATATTATATGTATTGCTATAATGTGGAAGGAGCACTCACTATTATGTTTGTTAGGGAGAGAGAAGCAAACCAAACCACGTACAGTCAGAGTCAGCATTCAACATACAGGAGAATTGAAGCAAGTCAAAGGAAAGGCAACCCAACTATGAAGACAAGACGACTGGATCGAAGTAAGAGCAGGAAGGGCAGAGCAGAGCCGAGTTAGCAGGAGGAGCACTACCAAAACCAGTCTTTATATATATACTCTATATTTATATAGACGCGATACGTGTTTTCAGCTTTTATATATTATTACTTTGTATATTCTTGTATAATGTACACACGAAGAATCAGAGAAGCATCTGCAGAACCACCGGGAGTGAACATACTGTATCGCATCTATAGGAACTTTTAAAGATACAGAATTATATTAAAGTAGAAGTATATAGATGCAGACTTTTTGTTCCCGAACGATACAAACTATTGCATGTATGTATGTAATACCATGCATGCATGTACATTACGGACTATGTAAATGTTGGTATATATATATATATATATGGTACGTAATGCATGTGGTTGCTTAGTAGGCTGGCAGGGAACTCAGTGAGAGTGAACTGTGAGTGAGTAGGATATTATGGTGAGTGAGGTATAAATACGAGGCAAGGAAGAAGATATGGTACAGGGATAAGACTTTTGTATACATACATACATACCATAGAAAAAGGAGATGTAAAATAAGAGAGATGCCGGGTTGCCCATAAAATACTCAAAACTCTAAAAAATAGTTTACCAACATCAACATAATGTGTGATTAGTGCGGATAATCTTCCGAATTGTGTAATAAAAATGCTACTAATATAAAATCCAAAACATCGTAACAAATTTTTATTATGTTATTTTACTTATATAGAAAAAACCTAACTGTTATACAAAAAGTACAGTATATTTTTTCCATATTAGTAGTTAGAAGTATACACAATACAATGTATTGGTAATAGTATTAAATATCGTTATTAGGACTTGTAATAGCATACCGAAGTATTACATAGGTTACTTTGGGCGTCGGATTTGACAAGGGACCAGGTTATCCTCTAAAGTTCCCCAACACATAATGTAGAATGATGTTATAGTTATACTCGTTTCATAGCTGGACTAGCTGGAGTCTCTGGAGTTAAGCATGGGTAACATGGGTAACATAGCACAAAGTAGTGTGTGTATTTTGTATGCTATACACAGCGTTCATCCGGAGACTTGAATCGGCTCGGTACACTCGACCGACATGCCGATTTTCCCTTATTATTTGCGCTACAAATGTAATATTTTTTCGTGAAGAATTTTTATAAAAAAATCCAATTAAGTAACGCCCTCAAGACATGTATAATATTCGTCTTATCACCTAGATAGTCAATTAATAATATTCTGAAATAAAATCTCATAATAGACTACTTTTCTGAAGCATGTTATGTTGAAGTTATTTAAAAAATATCTATAAACTCCACTAATCAACTCTAGTATGTATCTACTAGATCCTATTATGTTAACTATGTACTATATTATAAGAATCTGTAATATTGTTCAACTGTCAATATTTTGTCAATGTGCTATGTGACTATGTGTTGCTCCTTAAACTGGCAATGCAATGGTTCCCAAAAGCCTTAATATTTTGGTTGCATGATAAAAGTTAGCTAACACAACTGTTTAATATTATGTGAACGCTATTACGAAGTATGTTATCCCATGAGTTAGTGTATGTAGAGGGGATAGCAGATGGTTTACTAGAAAGTAAGTTCAGGGATACAAAGGGCTTTAAACATCTTGTAGTTAGTGTTAGTACTTGTACAAATAAATAGATTTTGTGCATAATATTAAACTACTAATTTTTGTCAAAAAGAGTGTAAATTAAAATACAGCAAAAAGACTTCATGTATTTAAAGTTGAATCAGACTAACCTACATTAACCACGTAGTATACGGATGGCTAAGGGTAAATATTATTATATAGATATAATATGTGTTTGTGGTACTCTGTTAGACGGGATTTACTTTCACGCCGAGATAAAATATCTTGGCATAGGTTTAGGCAATTATTTGCTACATATTGTCGGATAAGGAATTTTACTGATCCGAAACTATTTTATGAGTTTGGTCCTTGTCCATATGTTAACCATCATTGTCACGAGAAATTAATTCTACGTCAGCTATCTATTTAATGCATGGTTAGGGAAACATTAGTTCACATGCCGCCGAATGGAGATCGATTTTAGCTTGATATTTGGATTCACTCTTGTCTTTTACTATTGCTTTGCGTTGCGATTGCGAGCAAATCCATAATATCGAGTGAATTATATCATGTGTTGTAGCACAGATAGTACATAACACCTATAGTATGTGTTATGCCCATGCAGGTACCCTAAGCATGTTTTTATCAAAAACAGCAAAAAACATAATATTATATGATACGCTATACGCTTTTTCACGGTTATGTTATGATGCGATTAATACATGCATACTAAAATATTTTCTACAGAACAACTTTTAGTATTGGATAGCTACACATACACGCTATATTATAAATTATTTACTATTACAAGAAAAGTAGCTAAGCTAAGGTACTGAATATTATTGCATTCATGCGGAGTCCATAAGCAAAAGCATGAACATATTATACATTATATAACATGGATCCTTCCTGGCTTGGCTTGGCATGGGCTGTTCTGCCTGGAATACGTATTCAAGAATATTTGAACATCAAGAGTTTGCTTACAATAGCAATTTTAAGATGTAGAAATGGAACCCAGGTCGACTTATTGTTAGAATTTTAAAGGGTTTCATACTTTATTTAATAATGTTGGCATTCGTGTAGGTATGTACAACTCCCAATCCCAATGTGCTTTGCTTTGTCCAGAATTCATAATACTTTCATGTGGCACATTATTAAAGTGGTATAGTATTGTATGTATATACTAGCAGTTCTTTTATTTATTAAACTGGATAATAGTATTAGTATACTATAAGCAAAAGTAGGATTCCCATGACCATCGTTGCGTCGCCGTTTACAAGGGAACTTGAGCCCATCCCGAGATTCGATTGTAGAAACGTACGAAATGTTTCTACAGAAAATACCTATCTGTATCTTCCTTCTTCCTTAGCTTTCAGCTTACTTACAATAAACTTACATTACAACGTGCTTTGTTTGGCCTGGTGTAACTATGCCCGTTCTTTAGCTTTGATTTCGTATGCTACACTTTCCGTGTTCAACAAACTCCTCTCTCTTCTCGCATCTCTAGAATTCTCTTCTGCTGCTGTCGGCTGTCGGACTAAATAAAGCAAGCAGATGTGCCAGTAAAACTGTTATGCTGAGTAACTACACAGCTCCCTTCCTTAAACTGTTATATCATCTAGCGCACTTTCACTTTCATTTTCCTCAAAAAATACTCCCCCGTTACATCAGTTTCCCAACAGATGTCTATCTCAACCTTACAAATATTTAGCTGCCAATTTTGTCTCACGCTTACATAGTAGCACACGTTACACAACACACTATCTATTTCAAGTGCTAGGTTGAGATTCTTGCTAAATCTAAGCTACCTTACCTACATGTATGGGACGCAGATGAGACAGGCTACTATAATACTTAATGCAAAATTGTGATTTAACAAGGATGTATTTATTAAGAATAAAATTAAGTCCATACACGACATGACGATCTATTGTATAGTAGACCAATCTGTCGGAATATTTATAGGAACGATTTTGCTTAATGGGAAGGCAACAAATTGTCAGGTATGTATTTGTACAAAGATAATTTTATGTTGAATGCACCTCCATGCCTCCATATGAACGACAATCAATACGAAAGCATATATATTTGTATTTTACAAAATACTCTAACATAAAAGTAGTTAAAAAATAGTGTATATTTTAGGAATTAGCCTCTACTTATGTAGTTAGCAAGCTATTTATTACTTATATCTGTATTTGTGGAAATATAGGTTTGAGAGAGAAAATTATCATAGAAATCATAAAAACTGTATATTTTGGTAAATAAATAAAATTTGCCGCAGCATAGCAATACTATTCAGGAACAGGATTACTATAAAATTAATGTAATTCTATGTATTAATGTTAAGCCATACAAAGATCTGTTTCTAATATAAAGATGACAATCTACTGTGTATAGTACTAGTACTTTAAAAGTAAGTAATTCATTTCTCATGACAATTTGTAAGTTCCACAAATTCTTGATGAAATTCATGCAATGAAATATTGTTGACATTTGTTGCACAAAGGAAACAGGTTAATTCAAGGTTATACTATATAATGCTTAACCACAATTCACGTTGACATATTACATTATTGTCAAAAACCGCTCATGATCACAAGCAACAACTAAATTACTTACAAGAGAAGTAGGAGATAGTAGATAGGGATACCTTATAAACACTAAAGAGGACATGCACAGGTATTTAGAATTTGTGGTATAGGTTGTCAACTTCTTTTCTGCTCTTTAATCTTTAAAGAATTCACTACAGATTCATTTATGGGACAAATCAATCGAGAATCCCCATCGGGGCCAAATCAAACAAAGCGACATTAGTTGTACATGCATGGATGCATGTACTTACATGTAGAAGTAAATGCATACATAAGATATCCATAAGACTTAGTTTATTACGTAAATGCACCTCAGTACATAAGAAATGTAGGACTGTAATAATGCCTTTGGCTTTGCTGTTTTGTGCTGCTCTGTCTGTCTGACTACCATGAAAATATAATATTCCTATAAATTCAAACCCGACCCAAGCAGAGGAAAGCAGCCACAGGAGCACAGTCATTCGGTTCGGTAAAATAATTCACTGGCTTGCTTTTGCTTTTAGGTTATGTACATACATTACTTTCAGTCATTACTCTTACACATACAACTTTTGAGTAGATGGGACTCTCTGGTACTGCTTACTATTGCTATGGTTTGGTATTGGTATGGTAGTATGGTCCACGGGTCTTGGTTGGTTAACTCACTCTGTCTGACTCTTCTACATAGAGAATAGAGAGAACAGAGTCTTGGTCCTGCTGTAGATTCCTTAGGGAAGTGGCTAAAACTGCTAGCATAGGATAGAGGGCTAGTGAACCGTGTGATATGATCATATGCTTGGATTTGGATAAAGTACCGAATAAATTGTCAAAGTAGGAAGGCTGGAACATATATTATGTACCTTTTTGGTTCCACATCCACCTAAATTCAACTACCTCACTCACTGACACACTCTCATCCTCAGTACACTACATATATACATACTTCTTCCATACTTACATAATACATTCATCCGCACGAAAGAATATACCTACCTTAGCAATGTACATTATATAAATATACACACGCTCATAGTTTTGCAGTTACCTACATACTTGCCTACATACTTTCTCAACATAAAACTATGGGCTCTCTACTTATATTTTCTTACAAGGCACATATACCTACTGCCTACTACTATCTGTATTACAGTGTAGGAAATACTTACAGAACTAAGGTGAGTTAGGGAAAAGGCAATGAGAAAACTGGGTAAGTAAAGCGCCATGTTCCATATTAAATACATAGCATTCTACTTTGTTCTATAATGTAAGTACATCTGTATTGTATGCAAAAGAGCATTTCAGGAAATAATACATAGACCAGAAGTGACGTGAACGGACTACTTCGGTAAGCAGCAATAATGGATTGCAGCAGCCCAATATTACTCTGCCTGGCTGTGTGCAGTACCTACTCTGTACTTACATTACATTACGTTACAGTAAGTAGGTACTTTTACTGCAAGACTTGACTCGACTGCTATGGTAAAAGGATGAAAAGACTATGAAGATGACTTTATAGCAGACATCATGATTCTAAATGTCTGTCCTGTGTGACGCTTTGGATTCCGAGTGTAGTGAATATCATTGCATGTACAAGCAGTACATACTTAATACTTAGACTATAGACTACAGTACAGACAGTATAGTGAGATTATATGTAACTTTTTAGTAAATTTGAACTCTTTGCTCCTTGCAAAACTAACGGATACTGCCTTTCACTACTTTAACACTAGAGAAAGATATTTTTATTTCTTTCGGTTCAATTCACTATATAGTTCAAGTCAGGCTTGATTCTACTTTCAAAACATTTACCAATTACCATAGTACTTTTACATATATTATAGTCTAGGTATCTATACTTCACTAGGTCCGATTCATGACTATCTTGTATATTATTATTAATACGAAAATGCATTAAAACATTTACAAATTCTTCATCCTAAGGCAAATGCAATGCTAAACCTTTCCCAATTGCAAACTCTGCATTACTTTATAGTACATAATACTACATCTACTCACTAAATATATCCAGTTTCAAATGAATCCTATAGGGATGTCTTAAACTCAAACTAGCAAGGTACCATTTTAGCAAAACGACTACTATGTAAAGAAAGTCATGATATTGCAGCTGTGCTTTTACAAATTTGTATATACGAGTACATAGGAGATATTGAGCATTGTACGGAGAGAGGTGAATAAGTACTAAGAGTTTAGATGTAGAAAGGCCATTGTGATTTGGGTGATGATGATGGGATGCGGAGGATAGCGGATAGCGGCACTGATGATACTGCCGACAAGACAAGGCAAGACAAGCTGGTCTCAAACTGCATTGTTGAATGTCAAGAAGAAATCTGCAGGAGGGCATGTGAAATGAGGACGGAGAAATTAGCATAATTTGATGATGAGCACGAAGACAAGGATTTCGGGAGAAAGAGAAAATATAGGGCATTAGCATTAGTTTAAGGCATTAGGTTCGGTCTTCTTTTAGTACGGAGTCACACAACTCTTCCCACACATTACAATTGCATTGTCTCTCTCTGATGAAACTCTAATGGAGCTATAATGTAATTCACATTATATTAAATATACAGACATTACATTATCCATGTACTTACTATTTTTATCTACCTACTCTCTTTACTTCTTACTTGTAACTATGTACATATATGTATCTGTATTGCATTACATGTCCTGCATGTCTTGAACTCTACTGTAGTGTAGAAAAAACTTAGAACTTTAAAGTATTTTGCAAAGATGCGATTAAATACATAAATATCTTTGCAGATATAAAGCTGACGGGGAATGAAAGTAAGTTGCATTGCAGTTTGTAGTGCACTTCTGACTTAGAGAAGAACTTGGCTGAATATGGTATGGGTTTTAGTGCTCTATATATTTATTTCATGTATAATACTAACGATAAGTATGTATGTAGTGGTATTTAGTGAAAGTACTACTGTAGGTGAACTGTGAACAAGTACGACGTATAGTACTGTAAGTAAGAATTTTCTGTTTTCCTAGGCCCTGACTCTGACTCCAACTTGACTTCTTGGTCTGGCTTGTTAAGTAGACGAAGAAGAGGAGGCTCGAGGAAGACGACAAAGTAGATGAGAGGGAAATGGAAAATGTCACTACATCTTCCACTTTGAACTGACTGAAATGGCATCATTGAGCTGTAGAGCCAGATGCGATCTATATACCATCAGGCGAATCGGAATCTACATTTGCTAACTATCAGAGAAATTGCAGATACAGATAGTCGCTTAGGTAGTTATGTCATGAGTCGTTTCACCAGAGAAGCCAGAACAGAACTTGTTCCTTATTTCTTATACACTACTACATATGCATACTAGAGATCCCTTCTTCCTTATTTCTTTTTGACTTGACTTGCCTTACTTCACTTGATTTCTCTTTCTAATGTGGAAGGGCACCGCACTCGAAGCGAACAGAAAAGATCGGATGAAAGAAAAAGTAGAATGAAATGTGGATGTGATTCGAGGGCTCGATACGGCTTCTCTGTCTTTCTGATAGAATAAGAAATGGCATGAGAAGGAGAGAGCCAGAACCAAATCACACGATCATCAGACCAAACCAAGACGAATCAGAAGGAATGCAAGAGAACTAACGTAAGAGTGCAGGAGAACTTGCAAGCATTAAGTATAAGCATCTATTACAACTACGTTAGGCTACGATAGGTACTTTTTGCTTTTACTCACCCACATCCATTCACACTTAATACACTTACACATCGTCAGAATATAAATAAACCGTACAAAACTGATATAAATATCTAAACATAATATTATTAATAACCCTACTGTTGCTTACAATATGTTAGTGTGAGAACTATTCAAATGCATTTATGAAAGCTATTTATTTTATCTACTTGTACCTGAAATCACTGCAAATATTACATAAGATTTCCCAGTAAGCATTGTAAGTACAGTATTTATTACGTTGTTCAAATCAGATTCCTATGTATATTTTTGCATGAATACGTTTCTATGCAAATACTAACGATTTAGAGTAGAATGTAAGTATCTCTACTAAATATAATGTGGAATTTCTGAGCTGTTTAGGCATATGGGCTTCTATAGGACTATGTACTAAAGAAAACGGTGATTTCAAGAACTGCTATCTGTTTCCGTAGTGTCTATGTAGTGTTAGAGAATTGAATTGGGTCCGGGTCGCTCCGCTCAGATTCACCATCACTTCGATTCAACTGACTTTCTTTTGGAAGTGATTTATCGAGAGAAGTAACTATCTCAAGACTAAAGGAGTGAGTTGTCTCGTGCACATTGCTGTAGTTAAGTCAATAATGTAATCGATCGTCATTTGAATCCATTAAGAAACAGTCAAGATAATTTACGCCCAACACGTCACGAGATGAAATGACAGAGTGTGCCACCGATTTACAGCAAATAAAGCCGTAGACATTGCTTACTGTAATCTCATTTATCCGAAAAGTGTGTGCACATCCGCTCTCTTGACTGCACTCTGTGACAAAGACAGACGGATACTTAATTATGTACTTTATGCTTATCGCAATACACGAGGTACTTATAAATGTGTGTAGGTATTTATATTTTGTAAGGAATACAAAATACAATTTTTATAAAGTTTTTTCATAGGGATATATGTACCAATGCGTGTCTCTTTTACTTATTCCTACATTGTACACTTACTATGTTATATTCAAAACAAGGATGTAAATGCTTTGATAACTTTCTACTACATAATATAATAATATAGTACAAGTATGACAAAACACTTTAAGTATGTACTTAGGTATCTATATATTCATGCATACATAGTACATTACACGGGAATAAGATTCAAATCGCGAATAGACTCACAAGTATCTGTCTAATGTACATATTATTGAATTCCATGTGGTTTGAATACAAATGCAGGGTTACCGATTGAATATGGATTAGAAAGACATCCATGTAGATGTTGCATAGTCCAGCCAGATACGTACACTATGTATAACATACATATGGAGTCTACTGTATATATATATACCCACTACTAAGAATACAATAAAAGTCGGCAAGTCTCCCCAATAACGGATATATGTATAAATGTATACTACATATATGATTTGCGGATACTTAAATGTTGCTATACTCTAAAATTGAATTTACAAACATTTGAAAGAAGAAAAATATCTCAAGATCCATTGTTTGAGAGTTTGGAGTAAATTATACGTGGTTCATTGTGCAAAGTACATTTTTGTTTATAAATCTCCTCAAAGAATTTTTTAGGTATTTGCTTTTAATAAAAATTATTTTTTATATATGAGGAGGTTGCGTATTTTGCCATATAACTTATTCGCCAAAACTGTAAATAAATAAAAATATGATAAACAGAGTTGTAAAATAAAAGATTACTGTAAACTTTTATATAAAGCCCTGAGGAAGCAACAAGAGTTATGAATAATTTAAAGGTGCAAACTTTGTCATACACATAAGTGTACATCAATAAAATATCATAAATGTTTGAGCACATACCGTCGAATCGAATGAAAGTTATCCTAACTCTGTAACTCTATTTGAAGTAAGAATGAATGTGGGTACCCATTTCTTTCTATACTCATTGCTATATTATATGCTTTTCTTTCGGCAAAGGCATATACTTACTTATGAATTCAGTTCACCTCATTTTGATTTGAACAAGCTTCGTAATGTAAAAAACTGACCCGGTATGAATCTTTCTAAAAGTGAGTCATTTTCCTGTACAGCCTTAGGTGACGTAGTTTGGTGATTTAATGAGGTCGCGTATGACTCTTCATCTATTATATGTTGCGACTTTTGGATAGATACATATATTTCAGATAAAATTGTGCAAAAATGTTAATTCTGAGTAAGCTTAGGTACGTAGCAAACAGCCAAATAGCCACATAATAAGTAGCTATTGTAATTGTCAGGCTCGGCTCACAACGTACCTGTTATGTTACCATGTAACTATATTTATATCGGGAATTTTTACAATATCTGGCCACAAAAATACATTGCAAGTACTCGTGCATTATTTCCAATATTTCAAACTATAAAATATTGATCTTGTTTTAGTGTTATATAGTAAAATACTAATATTATTTCAAAAAATTCGTAGGTAAACACAGTAGTGATAGTGTTCACTACATTGAGAATTAGATTGTGTGACGAAATCAAGTGAATAGATCAGTGATCTGATCACATAGGCACTGCTAGTCCCAGCTGCAGGGTATTTTCCTTTAGAGGATCGTGGTTATGACATTGACAAGAAAGGATCCTTATGAGAGATTGGATTTCAGCCAGGATAACGTCACTTCTCCTCAAAATGATTACTGGCTAGACAGACGAGAGATAGGACTAGGTAGCGAAACAAAAGATCATGATATTATGAATTGTAGTACTTTGCGTATTAGGATATTATTATACTTAATACTGTTTGGGATAAGTACTCACAGTGTACTTACTAGCTATGTATAAAATAGTTAAGCTATATTATGCTATAGGGTACATTTCCATGCCATTCCACCCACCCCAACAGAATAAATATTATATAGCATAACAGATGTTATCTACTACTTACTTCTTCACTTTATGGTTACTCACACGTACAGATGAGCCAGACTGATGAATCTGTCCATTAGGCTGTTATGTATACATTATATATATTATCCTGTACAGCTATCAGCACATACAAAACAGCCGACTAATTAACTGATTGTATTTCCGAAATTTTAATAAAGGCTTATTCTATGCTCTAAGTTATATTCACCTCTAAATTTTGTATGCTTCATCTACTCCCTACTATTGTTTTCATTAGAATTGCACAACAAATATCTACAGACAATATACAATACATTACAAACGTATTAGTATTACCATCCAGCTGTATTTACAACAAGTAGAAGATACGCATTACCAGTTTAAATTTCATTTATACAAATCTACACAAACAGTAGAATTGTAAAGTACCTACCACGCATTTTACGTTACCTATTATTGCAACACTATCCGATTATTAAAAGCATCGCATTTTTATTTTCGGCACTATCTTATGCTGAAACAAATTATCACAAATATTTAAAAGAAGCAGTAGCAACAAGATACTTTCACAAGTGCGACTACTTTTACTTTAAACCAGAATTGTGATATATTGTAAAGAGTTTTCATTCTGATTTTAAATACTCAGCACCTGTTACTCAATAGAAGCACTTTTATTGTTTATGTATTTACTATTTTACAATTCATATAGGCTTAGCTATCATATTATGTAGGGATACTAAATATCTACGAAGTTTAAATGCCACTAAAAACCAGGTAACTTCACTACTAATTGCATTTTGCAGGGGCTAATAAGATTTTAAGGCTTTGATTTATGAGAACCTTGCACAACTAAACATATGCAGAAGTGTCACAGCTAGTCTACGTTAATCCTTTCATGATTTAAAGTATTACGTACTTTCTCCAGAAATGATTCCTTGTTATCTTTGCGGGAGTAGGTTATTATTGCATTACTATTATTGTTCATTAATGTAAATAATGATGAATCACTACATTTGCTTAATCTTAGTTATTACTAATATAATGTTCCAAGCTTTTTGCACCTTTTCGATATTTATATTTTTTAGCATTAAAATGGTATATGAATATTTGTGTACTACATATATTCTAAATAGACGCCTATTGTTACAGAAATGAAATCTTATAAGAGATGCACCTTAGTATAGGTTGCATATTATTACGCAGTATTTCTCATTATGGTAAATAAATGATGAGTCACCTACTTCATTTTCTAAGTAGTTATTTCTAATTTCAGGAACCTTTTCTTTGTTTTGGCTGCTTGCAAAAATGGGATCACTATACTTTAGTTCACTACCTAGATAATTCAAATACATTTTCCTGTTTGTTTTTCTTTCATATACTAATATGTATAAATGTATGGTGTTATGTAGTATAATTTTATAGAATAGTGTAAACTTAGGTGAAGAAATAGGAGGTGCAAATTTATACGCAATAACTAAAGGAGCGACTAAGCTGAATGGGTTTATATCTACAGTGAAGAAGTGGTCAGGTCCACTTTCTTTCTTCTCAAGATTTAAGATATAATACATAAGAATGGACATAATATAATGTAGGCGTATTTGCTTTGCCCGCAGCATTACAGGAGAACCACAACAGAACAAGAATTCCTACTGAAGTGACTTGCGATCTCCAAAAGCTTACCTTTCTCAGATCATCGCACGCTCGATGTACTCAGCTTAGAGTTGCATTCTCTCATGTTTGGTGTTTACTCAACAATCCCGGCTTATGGCAACGCGTCTGTCTTTTCATCCTTCACTTTCTCCAAGCACTCATATAAACTTATGGCATGCCTGCTCAACTTACTTAAGTAGACACTATATAGATAATACATATTATATGTATATTATGAAGATAAGTACTTCCTTCAGACATGCACATTACGTATATACTTGCTTTGTTACGAAATATACCTACATTTTATACTGTATTGTAATGTATGTGTATTTAAGATCTTTTATACTTTATTCTTAGAACAATATTTATTTTATCCAATTGGCCGTACAATGCATGCACCTTACACTTTTCCTAAAGCAAGTTCACCAGTGTAGATTCACGGGTACGTGTTTAATCAAATCACATACCAAACACATTATTTCACTTTAGATCCATTCTTTCTGATTCACCATTATACGTGCTTAATCTATTTGTTCACGAGGAAAACAATACCACTACTCAAAGTTTACATTGCAGAGAAAAAGAAAATATTTTAAGTAGGGCACCCACTAAGTTATTTACACATAGATAAAGTTTTTGAAGATACTAGCAAGTTTGCCCAAAATTATTTTCTACATATAATTTTTAAAGACAAAGCCATATTTTTGTTTCCGTATATTATTTTCTGATGTTCTTTTCTATTCTAACTAAAGTAATTTGAGCATTGAGAGAAATTGAATTTTTTATTTGAATTTACTATAATAATTTGAAATTGTACTCTAAATTAGCCATGTAATAAAATATGCACATTCGCAAATTTTGGCATTGAATTCATCAAAAAAATAATCCGTAATTTAATTATGCAATATATTATGAATTTGTATAATTGTAAGTGTAAGAATAAGAATAATACACCACTACAACGTATTATTGTATGTAAATTACTTATCTGTAGTGAACAGTTGACTAAGATTCTTTCAAGATTCTTTCATTCTTTCAACTATACCTTAGAGCTCGCAGTCGTGACCACAGCGTAGTATTTGTATATTTATGCGCGTAGAGAAACTCCATACCTTTTGGTTCATATTTAGAATTTTGAGTGCTTACAAAAACGAGGAATAGAAATAATCCGCCGTAGCGTAACTAGGTATATTATATATGTATTAATATATATTGCATTAGATAACTAAGCTACTTATTCTTAGTTATCTTACCTTTGTAGTCTGTTTTGCTTGAAAATTTTACAATTATATTGTCCCATCTACCTTGTTCTACTTTAGTTTCTCTCAGAGAAAGTTTTTCACTCCGAACAATAAGAATTTATAGGAATAATACGCATGGTTGGGTAAGCATTCTTGGAAAATGGCTAAAATTTAGTTCACCGTGTCCTCTCACCTTAATTTTAGACGTAAGCCTAAAATTAGTAACAATAAGTCTGAAGATACCTACTTACCTAGAGCTGCTTCCTAATTGTAGGAAAAGAAGTGTTTTGCAGAAGGGAAATACTTTAAATGTGTTACTTTCATTCTGAATAAGATTAGATAGTTAGATCCCTACTTCTGTAGCTACATTAGTTAGACCTGAAGAAAAGGGAGACTCTTTGGCGCATTGGCAAAAGGAGGACGAGAGAGCAAGAGAACAACAATTTTTCTCTTTTATCTTTCGCCTGAGACAAAATGAGTCTTTGCTAAGTATCAAGTTAAGCTAATGTGAACTGAAGGTATTGCTCAGTTAAAGTAGAGAGCTAAGTTAGAGAACACTTTGTTCTCCGTCTGTCGCCCTTTGTTGGGATGAGATGGGGGAACTTGTGAAACACATAAGAGATAGACAAGACAGTTATTTAGTCTCTGAAATGACAATGAGTCCAGATCCAGAGCCAATGATCAAAGAAAGAAGGAGACAGAAGCTGAGAATACTAAATTGTTTGCTTACCTCCTTCGTCTGTGATGACAGCAACTGTTGTGGGAGGACCCAGGCCCTCAGGGTTGAATACTTGCAGGGAGACAAGGTACTGAGTAAATGTCAGCAAATTCTGAATCGTGTAGCTCTGCGAATATTAAGGACAACAAATTTTATTTTATTATTAACATCTTGGACATACAAAATTTGCTAACGTAAGGAATTCTTCGACATTCGGAAGTACTAATAGTACCTTCACCTGCTAGGTATTCTACATACTTGTGATATTTGCACAAACGTCTCACTTGTAATTGTAATAGTTATTATAGGCACGTAGGTAAATATAAATGATTTTGAAATACATGGACACTAGGCACAAAGATCATGAGGATTTTAAGTTTTAAATAAGAAATTGAAATTCCCATTGGCGAAAGAAATAACTTGGTCAATTTTAAATTTAACTCTTAAACAATATTTTATCTGCTAAGCTAACCGGAGAATTTCTCTTACAAAATTGCAAAATTTTATGAATGCAAACATGTCATGTACATAATACTCTACATTTTGGTTAAAAGTAAAATGGCATAGGAAATGTTGCCTATGCAGGGGTTGCTGTTCCTAGGACATATAATGATATGGGTATGACAACATGATACTATAGGATGCAATCATACCATAGTATGAAGCTTCAGAGCTCTGTGCGTGTTAGCGTGTGCTAATTAATGGTAATGTGTAGAAATGGAACGGAATGTTAAAATAGCAAGTGAAAGCTACAGGACGGTAAAAGAATTTACGGGGAATGTATAAAATCAGCCGGAGCGAGGAGAGCAGGCCAGGTCAGACAGCCACATAGGGAGAAAGCCAATGTGTAAATTCTAACAGGAGAGAGAGAGTAAAAGCAAAGAGGGTGCATTGAATGGTTAGCGTTAAATAGTTAGAGTGAGTGAAAGGTATGTAATGTGAGTAACCAGTAGATATGTATAGTGCCTTGCTGCCAGTAGACGAGGTGTAGCTAGGTAAAGAGGTCTTTGTACATATAATGATATAATTTATGGAGGGAAAGGCAGTGTAGTGTAATAAGACCAACAATATGCTCCAGTTAGTTGCAGACGGGTGCATTGGCTAGACAGAACCATGATTTATGAATCCAATAAAGAGTCATTGAAATAGTAGCATGGATGGATGCAGAGTGGCTCTAATATGGAGAGAAAGCACCAAATTTCTCTTCTTCCTCTGCTGCCATGCACTAGTACCTATGCTAGATCTCTACTCACTCTTGGATTGGATTCGAGTACATACTTTTATACTACAAGCATATACACCCACAGAATCCCAACTCTAAACTCTCTCTAATATTATGCAACATAACACAGCATGGAATTCCATGCAAAAGTATTCTACATCCCATCCCATGGCTAGCTTAACTTTAACTAATGCTTGCTAACCTATGATATAATGGGAAGTGGCATGACATGGCGTCGTATGCTACTCTACTAATATCTCTACAACAAATACACTCCTTTGTAAGAATATAACTATGTTAGAGTAGAAGCATATATAAATGGAAAGGAAAGCCTGACTTTTCATTTTCACACAGGCATTTGGCTATTAGTATGGGAAAAGCATATCGAGTAGTTAGCTAACGTAGATACATTTTATACAGACATGATCCTCCTACTTGTTCTAATATATCTACTACATATATATAGTAAAAGAGATGAATAAAGGGATATTCGCACAGAGAGAGAGAGAGAGAGGAGCGAGAGTGTAAGTTAAAATTGTAGAAAAATTGGACAGTACCTCTATGTTAGGATCCCGAAGATAGATCTCTTGGATGGAGTTGGGTCCTTTGTCACGGGGTCGGAATGCCAAACGATAGCCGAGAAACTCGCCATGAAGAGTGTTTCTCGGGGGAGGTCTCCATGCGAGCCGGATGGACGTGGCACTGGCATTTTGGGCTGCAGTTATTATCGGCTTCCCATCAGGAACTGTCAAAGTCATTCCATTCGCACCTCTCGTTAGAAACCATTCAATATAGGACACACATGCATCTAACATGTGATACTTAACCTAACTAAGTATCTAGTTCATATATTACATTACATTCCGTAATACTATTAGCTATAAAACCAGTTTTAATACTTAAAAGAACGGAACCGACCGACTACCGACTCTAATATTATATTTGTGTGTAATGTAAGTAAACTATATTTAAGGCATGTACGTACTGTCATGAAAAACGTACATTTTATAGCAAATTGTCTTTAACTAAGTATATTACTTACATATATGAAGTAGAATAACGGAAAACGGAGGTAGCTACTGGTTAGTCACACATGACATAATATAAGTAGGTACCCATATAGAATATAGTAAATGAATTACACAAAAGAGTCGCTCGATTTCCACTAACATTACATGAAGAGCTTGGTCTGGGTAAATATATCCGCTACTGACTAATCGTTAGTATACTTGAAATCGACACTGTCAACGTAACTCATGTCTGCCCATTATATGTACATACTGGCTAGTCTGTGTTTGAGAGCTGGTTGTGATGTGAGTAAGTGTGTGTGTAAGTGAATGAGTGAGTGAGCTGTGTAACTAACAATAAGTTAGTGCTGCTTCTATGTACATACATACACACCGAATCTCCTATTTTCCTGCTACACACACACTGCACTGCACTACTGGTATCCGTACCACCTACATACTTTCTACTCTATACTCGATCTACTCCAGTTTCCTTTGATTTTGGTTTGGCAGATTCGAAATGCGAATTCTAACCAAGCCAAACCAGAATCACAATACGTAGTCACTATGGAATAATATAGTTCACAGAGAGCTTTAAAGGGAATAAGTCTGCATGAGTCGGTTGGACGCGACTTTAGTACCAAATGTATTTTTCGATTAGGTGGCTTACTTTGTTAGCAAAGCGTTGTGAGAAATCGGGTTAGCCTTATTAGGTTATTATGGTTATTGCCTATATTTTTATATGAATGGATGAATGAATGCACTATGCTAGCTATCCATGCATCCTCACTCATGTTTTCCTTCCAAAACTTGTATTACAGAAGTAATTCAATTGAAAATAGAAGCTCTGCAGGAGTCAGTTCCAAGTTTAGATGTGCACGTTGTACTCATTGTTAACCGAATACTTTGGCGTGGCATTCCCTGCCTGACAAAAAGCATTAGCATTTCCAACAACGTGTTGTTAAATAACAGCCAAAAGTTAAGGATCCCCTAACTATATAACTAAACCCGAAAGTACCTTACCATTTCATTTTCCTGCTACATAAATACAGTATCATCAGATTGGTAAACAAGTATCATTATTATGTATATAAAGAAGACTTATATAGTATTACATAACATACAGGTGGCCCGTACCCTGTACTTTTACTCATTTATGAGTTTTTAACCTACATCAAATATTTATTTTTTATTACATATGCACTTAGATATAGTACCTATTTACTCAGGTAAGTTACTACACATATGATGAGGTAAAAAGCAAATAATTAATAGTAGTTACATATTATATTTAAAAAGTATAACAAGGAAAAAACAATTACTGTGATGATAAACCACCTGACTGAATGACGTGACTGAGTGAGGGAGTCTTCCTCAAGAAAAAGAGTATGTATCATACTACATAATGCAGGCATCAACCGTTAATTGCTACATGGAATGAAGAAGTTGGATAGGGAACTAAAGAGAAGATGAATGGCATTTGATAGTCTGCTGAGACATCTTCTTGGAAGTGCTAGATCTGCAGCTTTGCCCGACAAAAGGTAACTCGCTAACAAAACCAAACTGAGACAGAGATACATTGAAGACGAAACATTAATGGCAAAGTTTCTTGAGTAGTATATCCAGCCAGAGTAAGTAAGAACACCATTGTTATATTTATACATATCCTCCTACCACTGTTGCAGACAAACAACTATTCCTTAAACATATAAATATAAAGAATACAGAGAACAACACACCAGGAGATATTATTATTAGTGGGTTTAGTTATTTCTGTATAGTGTGTTTGTCGAGTGAGGAGAAAAACCCCAACCCAACCCCTTAGTGAAATTGTATACCTTCCACGATTGTTTCCTATGGTCGTGATACCCCGTTCCGTGATTTCCACTTTCACGTAATTGTATCTTAGTTTACCGCATGATAAAATGACAATGTACCTTCGTTTCATTAACTGACTTAGAAATCTGTTGACACCGTATTCTTAAAACTTTAATCAGTGTTTCCATGATTATTTTAATCCTTTTGATGTTACTATAGTAAATATAATATTAAAAGAATGTTTTCTGCAACTACTACATAATAGAAATGTATAACTGTATTGGTAAGTAAGTCTATTCCTCCACAAATTGTAACTACTAAATACTAAAATTCATTGAATGATAATATGTATTTGTATTTATTAAATATACACATACATAGGTATAAAGTACAACGTCTAATACTATGTACTACTTCCAATAGCAGCAACTTGAATATTAAATACATTATATACCTAATATTACTATATAATGGGACCTCTAACTATGAAGGAATTTGTAAGGAGGATAATTCACGTGGAAATTTTTTGCTCCAATGTATAGGAGGAGGTAGAGATATTATATAAGTATGTACCTATACATACAATGTACATGTGTGCATCTACATCTAAAAAGGAAGTTAAGAATAAGATGTAGATATATATTAAGGAAGGATAAGTGTGTAGGTATTCAAGTGTGCCTTGTCTGTGCCGTCAACTGAAGCAAACTCTTCAGGAGGTTCCAGTCGACTTCATCAACTCCACCGACTCACTCACTCACAATCATCTCGTCGCTCTGACGTTCAGCTAATGAAGCTTTTATAGCAGATAAATGCATGCTTATTCCTATCAACAAGCCTTGGGACAAAAAATATATTACCATCCTCATCTTCCTATATAGTACGGTAGAGAAAGACATTATACTACAACATATAAATATATATATCACCCGGAGAATCTCGTCTCATTTGTCTCTTCACAAGAATTTCTTTCGGCTTCTTTTCTTATCCTTTTAAGTCACTAACACCATCGTAACAAGGATACAATATGTGGATAATGACATGAATTCTTGTAAGACATTGTATCTACTAGATTGCACACATGGCTACTATAAATACATTGTAGATTTATTTTACTGCGCAGAAAATGACAATACCTTGCCAGTTTTCAAATAAGTATCAATAACTTCCTCATATTTTATTAAGTGCTACTACCTTTAGTCAAACATTTAATAACAGAAACATAATTATAAGTAAAAAATGTATGGTTAGTATGGTTAATAATAACGCCCTTTCCATTATTTTAAACTTCTATTACTATAGCTTTGAAAAATGCTTTTTGATAATATTAAACAATAAATAGTCAAATTAAGTACAAATAAAAATGTAATAAACTAAATATTAATAAATAAATAACTTGAAATAAAAGAAAATTGAGTGAAATATACAAATATATAGAAAATATGAGAAATTAGTTTTCCTTTACAAAAACAACTTTCAACTTATCTGCCGAAACATACTTTCCTCCAATTTTCCTGCGAAGTTGGAAAAATATTATAAAGCTTTTGTCATTTTGGCTCCCATTTCCCAAATATCTACTAGTACGAATAAAACTGACAAATTTGAAGAAGGACTCGCTATATTTTTCAACTCACGCAAGTTGTGGAGAAGAGAGAAAAGCGCTGGGCAGCAGAGGGAAGCGTGTTGGGATTTTGGATAGGTTTACAACACAGATAGTTTGAGTTCAATGTTAAGAAACATGAACGCTACTTATGCACGCTCAACTCTTACAGAACTTCACAAAAATGCCACAACTTGGAAATCCAAACTACAGTACGCATACTTCAGCTCACTGCCACTTTGTTGTAGACAGAGGAGGGAAAGGAATTCTTAAAGTTTCTCTATCCTTGTTCAAACTTTCTTTTAACCTTCCCTTTATTGATCTTTCCCGATTATTCATGTGTCTTTTATTTTTCAAGGAGATCATTACAAACTGTGCTATTGCAGTTGAACATCAGAGTTTTACCTACAACTAAATAAACGTATTTAAGTTGACACAGAGATATTGTCCATCTGTTTAAATAGTACACAATAATCCCAAAACGTAGACTGCAAAATGCCAAATGTTTTAAAGTAATATTTAGTAAGCATACTTGTTCTTTTATGGTATATTTATTTGAAAGTACAAGTAATTTACTGGGCTTACAACTTATTTACCTTTGTAGCATGCAGGATTATTAATTTAGCAATTTAATAGAGCATCTTATTAGCGGTTAAAACTGTTTATGTAGAATTCCACCTTTCTCATTAGCTAGGCTAATTCAAAAAGGATTAGGATAGGTACATATAAATTAAGTTATTATTATCCTCCATAATTAGCATGGCTAACCTTTTGCGTAGCCATGCCAGGAGATAAAAAATTATTGTGCTTAGCTAGCTTCTCTAGTTTCCTATGTAGCTCAACGTATTTAGTATATAAAAGCAGACCTTTAGGGCTCACACAAGCAGAAGTAGATGAGTAATAAATTGTATTTACTTATTGCATTCCGTTGGAAGAAGGGCTCTTGTTCGTAAACAACACTCAACCAAGCGTCAAATAAGCTCCTAAATTAATCCCAATTTAACTAGCTTACATCCGTTCCATTTCTAAGCTGTAATTACTAAAATACATACACAGGAAAGGAATACTAACGTTGGTGCTCCCATTTACCATGGCATACCATAGAATACGTGCTTAGATCTCTTCTCCGTTTCAAGATGCATACACACAAATGTACAATTTCCATACAATAGCATACTATAATCCTATCCTGGACATATTGTAGGAGTAAATGAGTTTTGTAGTGTACTTACTTGCACAGAATGGAACGCTGTCTCCATACAGTTACTTATCATGGCCTATAGCTACCAGACCAGACCGCAAAGATAACCGAAATTGCCATTCTATTTGTTTTATTATGTATTTATCTAAATATATCTACTGAATTTATATAATATACACAAAACAGGTGTACAGAACTGACTAGGATAACTACTATAACGTGTATGTATAAGAAAGCATTATATTTTAGTACCTCACTAAAGTATAGATACAGGTAAATGTAAGCAGTAAAAGTCTTTTGAGTTTTGAGAAAGAACAAAGAAAGAGTTTTGCTGGGCTATCTCTGCTTTATGGAATGTGTGTGTTGGTATGGAAGGATGGAGACGAAGGGAGATAAGTAAGTACTGTCGAAGAATAAGTGTCTGTAAATGTAAGTGGGGGAAGAAAGAGCTTCTCCGGCAGAACACATCAATAATAAGACTTCTAACTTTCTATTGGGGAAAGGATACTAACAGTGGCAGTAAAGAAAACTTGAGTGGCGTGAGAATTGTTTTCAGTGCACTTATGTCCATTGCTTTCTCCATGGACTTCTGGGACTAGTTCCTTTCCTTGGCTGACGGAAGAAAATCTACATACATATAAGTACACTATACATCTGTTGCCGCCCCAAGAGCAAGCAAGTTTTAAGTTTAAGATTTAGGGTAGGGTAGGTTACTCTTAAGGCCTCTAATGT
>JAQFYC010000342.1:0-62024 GCA_034694165.1 Tomocerus mixtus
CAAAACAAATCTGGCACGTGTCCTGTTTCAATGCATTTGATATTTTTCCTGGTCATCGTATACTCGTATAATAAGTGAGCATTATACTATATTTCTAGGTATTTCAGAATTTCAATTCTATTGGGTTACTATGTTTTATTCTCTCTAGATATCCTCAACATTGGTAAACAATCTTCTAAAGCAATGTTTCTTTATTCTTTTGTGCCTAGAAGGAACCACAGTGTGTAGCAACACCAATATATTAATGACAAATAATGCAACCAAGCATAGCAAGCCGTTGAAAGGCACTCCAGTGTTTTTTCCTGGTTGCGCCATTTTCCTCATAGTATTTCCACCTAGAAAGTTATTTCGTAACGCTATCAGAAAATACTGAAAACACGAGGCCAGCAAAAACGTTGTTAGCCATTCAGGTTTTGATTACTGATTCGTCTTTTCCTATCCATTTGTGACAACAATAGTACGTAGTAAGTAATGAAATGGACAGTACCTATGTAAATATGTATGTGTATACAGCATACAGGTAAACATCTATAGATAAGTACTACAGACTAATTTTATTCTAAGGCTTGTGTAAACAAACTTATCCTATCCATCTAGTAAATAGTATTTTGCGTTATGTGTGATTTGACTTGTTTGATCTTTTGAATTGCACAAATTAATTCAGAGTATTACATTTTGTGTGTAACTTTTGTAGAAAAGACCTTGATTTTCTCCACCTACACCTTTCAACTTACTATTGCATCATACACAACCACAATATAACATGTAGTACAGGTATTAAACTTAGAAATGAGTATTTGTAGTACGTGTAGGTGGGGGATAAGCGTGTATGTAACTAAAATATATTTTATTGATAGCAGAATTGAATATGTAAGCAGTTAGCAGTAAGTTAGGGTACTTACGCACACTGTTGGTATTGTTTACGTTGTAATGTAAGCCTAGACGCTACCTCCTGTAAAATTCTATTACGTTCACAGTACACAGACTATAAAACAAAAAACATAATGCATAATGTACGATCTTCCTGTTTGCTTTTTGTTGGAGATACTCACACTCTTACTCACGTTTTGGTTTACATTCTATTTATTATACTCGAATTACAATGACAATACTTACCTATTTCTTCATACCTACGTTTTTCTTATCTCCTTGTGTTGTCTCAGCTAGTCTGGTTTTGGCTTTGCTGTGTCGTAGAAAAATTATATTGCTCAATCACTATCTACTATAACTAAACTATTTATTGAGATTAGCTTCGGCCATTTCATCTGTTTCCTTTGCTTTATTTATACAACCCAACACAACACCACAGTGGTGGGGCAAACCAAACCAGAACCAGATTTTCTCATTGTCAGCTATTATTCTCGATCTGAGCTTAGCCTAATTTTTTATAAGCCAATTGCGCAGTGCTCTTGGTTTACCTTTGGTTTATGCCTTTATGGTACCATTTATTTGTCTGATAAAAATGTATCTTCCGAGAAGATCGAATTTAATTGAAACTTCTCACAAGCTTGAGCTACTATTCTATTTGAAAGACAAGTCAATGCCTAAATGTTGCATAATGGCAAAGGTGACTCTAATTTGTAAAAGCACATACACAGGGCACGTAGGTAGTACTACATACTCATTTTTAGAAGCGTGAACAAGAAGATATAATTGTATATTGTATTGTATCTGTATATGTTAGTATATGCTTACACATCTTTCTAGCATGATGAGAGTGAGTGATTCATCAAGAGTTCAGTTTGCTCTTATGTTATGAATGAGCTACGAAAAGGAATACAGGACCGGTTCCTCTTACACAATATATTCCAGCTGCTCTATTCTTAATTAAAAGCACATTTTTTACTTCCAGGCTTAAGTTGCAGGTCACCGAATTCTGATCGTAAGGGCAGAGTTGGGAACATGCCATTTTAAGAATTTAATACCGAGGTACCAACTTGTTTTATTGTCTTGGGCTTGTACAGGTGGGTGGAAGTCCTTAAGCCTTTCAGTTTGGCTTCTGCTGGCTCTGTTGTTTTGTTGGGTAACGTTTATCTATAGAAAGCAAATCTGTTGTGTGCTTTATGGAAGGATTGAAATTGAAATCTAAGTCCGTTCGTTATCCTTAAGCTGACGCACTGGGCATAGTCCCAGAACAAAGTAAAGAAATCTTTCTTCAAGAAAAGGCTTAGATAGACGCAGCAATAACTAATACACTAGAGTTATTTCTAAATACTAAATAAAGGTACGTTTCCCCACCTACACGAATGATGAAATGATCTACCTAGCTAGCAGAAAAACACAATCGAGTTCAAGTCACCTTTTTGCCTCAGATGATAAGCTGAGTTAGTCCTGCACTCAAAATGGAACATCTAAAAACTGATTTCAAATTGTATTTTATACCATACCTAGTATATAAGTATGTCTGTTAAATATAAAGTACGAATATATGTACTTATTGTAGTTCTAAGGTACATCAAGTTATCTAGACGATAGGCAGTGTACAGATACTACATTTCTACACTAACGCTTGAACATTATATTTTAAGAGAACGCGAAAAATCTCAAGTAGATTTCTTTTGGTATTAAAAATTCTATCCACTTTTATTCTATTTACTTATAGTATGTAGTACTAACTCAGATAGGTATTTGCCTTTGAGCAAAGATATTAATGTTAACTTTAACCGTGCAAAGCACGTATATCCAAGAAAGAAATCGTCACAATACGATTTCTGTGAATTATATAACCCTTTAAAGCAGCCACTGAAAAAATTGTAGTGAAATGAAAAGCAATTTTTATCTTCACCTTATGCCAACTAAGTACAATACATAAGAAAGGAGCCCACAGAAACCCTTTGGCTTTATTTAGAAACTGTACAGACAGCTACAGGTTTCCTTTCAGCATCTCTCCAAAGGCAATTTTGTCTTCATCTCTGATGCACAAATTCAATAATGTGGTGAGCCAACCCATACCATATCAAGAGCAAGAAGTAAAGTATCAACTTTTTTGAAAAGGTTGATGTGACCTATGTATTCAATTCTTTACATACCAAATGCCACAAAAATTCCTGGGAAGGGTGACTATTTAAGGGAGGATGACTTTTTCTTCACGATGCATCCAGTTTCCAATCTAAAATGGAGTTTTCAGATATACATATATAAATTAACCGACTGCCCTCACAAATCATGATTTTCAAGGAAAAAAATGCATGTACCACTTGCATACAATTTTTCCACTGCTACAATTTTACTACAGGATTTTATAACTGATGCTCAGGAATAACTTTGTAATAAGTATAGGAAACATGTCTTAAAGGATGATTGCTTAAGAAGCAGAGGAAATTCAATCATAGAAATTCTCCAATGAGATTTAAATTGAATAACTGACTGCCGATTGTCTATGGTTTGTCTACCAGAAAATGAAAACAAGGATTTGAATACATTATAATGTCAGAAGCTACCATTCTACCACGAAGCTACATAAAATAGCCATCAATGCCAAATTGACACTCTACGATGGTAAAAATATCTTTCTTTAAGATAATATCAGCCTGCAAATACTAGAATGTATGGAGTATGTATGACATTGTGCTAAGAAAAGAAATTACCTTAGTCTCAGTCTCATCTTTGGCATTGGGCATTATATTTTCATATTTATTTATTCAAAGAGCGCATTGTATTACTAGGAAAACGGAATTGTGGTAGAATGTATGGCTCTTGTTTCCAATTTGAGTGATGATATCGGAGACAAATCTGAATCTGATATGAGACTGTTGGACGTTAGCCCAGGCACAAGGCTGTTCTCCGCTATGCAAGATCTGTAAGATAAGGGAGCAGGGATTTACAATTTACATGTGTACTCTTCTGTTCATCTATTAGAATTTACAATATCCTCGCTCCTGTATTTGTCCGCTGGATCAGTTTGCCATTATCCTACTTCATTGTCATAACACTGGACACATACGTACGTGTACGTACAGTAAAAGTAGAATGTTTAACAATAAGTTCAGCAAGAACTAAAGGTATTTGATCATCGGATCTCAGATGAGAAAAATAGATAGTCATTTAGTTCTTTCTCTTCCTCTAGTTATCATTGTACTACAGACGCCTATACTATGCTCACAGGTTTGCTTTTGCTTGTCTCTATCGCTATCCTATCCTTTCCTATTATCTTGTAACTGTTCTCTAGCTAGAAACTCGTTTGTTTAGGGCACACCGTAAAGCCGTAATAGATGTTTATTGTACCTAGGTAAGTGTCAAAAAGGTTGATTAAGCCACAAGATAGTGACACCGGGAACCAGGACACGCTCTTATCCCATCCACAATCACCAAAAACATGGCATCAGTCACATATAGCTATGGATAGTACACTACAGTACAAATTACTACAAGCAAAAATACTATACAAGTGAAAAGATTTACAAAATTGCCTACACACGTTACCTTTGTGCTGCACTCTTTACTCTTTAGCTTACTTAATGAATCGTACATGTGTTACCTTATCACAATTGTAATATTAAAACATTTATAACGGATTTTCGTAACAATTGTCTATTCCTTTTTCGATTCAGCTCAACACGGGTTGTCCAGGACATTGCTTCACATGTTTTTTACTGAGGTTCTTATAAAAATCTCTAATTGTACACATGTACGTTCACTACAAATTATGTATTATGTAGTAGTACTACAAAAGTACTAATGCAGTGCTGAGTGGTATGTACAGATGTGTTGTTATTACTTAAATACACTGAATGTATTAATAATGCATCTTTCCGTGTCATTTTATCGATAAAGGAACGAGATAGAGTGTAAATAAAAAGTTCTGTTCAGTACAGTATTCAATTGAACCTTATACAATTATAAGTTTTGGCTCCAATACCGTCGAAATGTTCAGTTCATTTTAGAATTTAACGGTAACATTTCATTTATGATAAACTAACAAAATATATCATACAAATAGTTTTACGATGCTTTAAAGAGCAGAAGCTCAAACTTGAAATCAGTTTTCGAAGTAAGTCTCATATTTTATAGCGTTCAGTTTCCATTCCATTCCTTTCCACCTATTGATAAGGTATTGAAAAATAGACAAAGACCCAAATAGACAGAATGCCAATATTTTGCTGTAGGAGTGTGAAATATAATACTTTGTTGACTTTTATCTGTTAATCGAGACAAAGAGGTTTTGGACGAGTTAGTGACCACACGCAACTGCCCGTCAATACTTACTCAATACAATAGGACGAAATATATAGATAGTAAGACATGGTTTGGATTGGTCAGTATTCTAGTCCAGGGCAGATGAGAGTTAGATTACATCACTACTGTGTTCAGATTTAAAGATGACCAAGCCGAGTTGAGCAAAGGAAACCACAAGGCAAGTAAACAGGACAACCTTCATTTCAACTTGATTTAGTACAGAGTTCCAAACCTTATTTCTTCCAATCCAAACCACTACTACATATATTTACTACCAAATATACTGGAAGATATATATAGAAACTTTCTACTACTCCATAAGGCATAATGGCATTGTTATAGTGGACATTTACCATAGATTATGGTTTAAATACGCATAGTATGAAAGGAAAGAGGAAGTATAAATACCTTTTGTTCAAAGGCAAAGCAAGCCACGCCACAGGTGCTAGAGCCTGACCACCATCGTTTTGCTCTCATTTTCTGTCTTACATTTATTATCTAAATTACTGAACATGTATTGAAATATTGCGTATTTACTTGGCATGGTGTGGCACGGTATTACGTTGGGTATCATATGGCATGGTGGCACACACCATCAGTCCTACTTGCTAGTTGCTACACTTATCCTTAGATTAGAGTAATATAGATATTGGTCCCTCGTCAAGGCTTGGCATTATATTATGGTCAGCGAAATGTCCTGTCCAGTCCAAGGTGTCGGTAGAGAAGTGAGCCATTATGACTAATACACTTACACTTTTAGGAAGTGTACCAATAAATGCATGAATGCATGTAACCTTTTAGTACCTAAGCATGTAGGTACTTCATCTACTTACATTACATACAAGAGTTCGGCACTGCGCTGCACTTTAGTAAATGTATGTAACATGTAACCTCTTAAAAGGATATGATGATAAGAAAGTAGATACGTATATGTAACATAACTTAGCCAAGACAGTATTTTAAGCTAAAGCTACATTATTTACAATCATTTGAGTTCTGGGAGGGGCAAGAGAAGAATTGAGCCGACCGCAGAGAAAATTGCGTCTCGTAACATAAGTAAGATTGTAAAAGATGATTATATTGTGTTTCTCTCTTGCTCGGTTTTACTTTTACTGCTACGAAACTAAGAATAAGTAAGAGAATGCATCATGTGTTCATTGCCAAGCCTGAAAGTAAGTAAAATGAGAAGATTCAGTACTCACAGCCAGAGTCGACCAGAAGTGGTAATGGCAATGGCAGCACATACATATTCCAAAATGTTTACACAAATAGCTTCTGTGTACATATTTACTATTTACACGAGATGCCACAAATTATGTCCTAATCTAAGTATGTAACAACAAGGAGAACTGAGTGAGTGATATGGTGTGAGGAAAACATAAGGGACTTTATAGGAACTTTACGACTCATTCTAATAGCTACACTCACACTCCTACACAAGTGTATGTAAGACCAGTCCAATTAAAGTTTTACGCTTTTGTCTTGTCCACTGTTTTCGGAAGAAGGGGCGAGGTCGACTATCTAAGTAGTATGTAAGTATGAAATGTAATATTCCTTATTGTTGACGATGTTGACGATGAATGAATGGTCTGGACTGGACGCTTCTCATTCCCCGTAATAGAAATAATAGCAACCCTGTTGCTTTGGTCAACAACACTTTATCCATTTCCTCTCAGTATGAGGTGTGCACTGTGCACAGATGTGTCACTTGGCGTTCCTATGTATTTCTATGTCTTCTCAGCATTGACATATTAAAAACTTTTAGTCAAGAAAATATACTTGGAGCAGGATGTGGATTTGGAATTATTGCAAAGAAAATCTATTAACATCAACAGATGTGAAATGCTTTTCTGTGTAGAATTCATTTATTTGTATGGACAGGATTATTTAGTGCTAAAGAGCGAAATTATTTTACTAATACCATTTCTGGTAAACTTATAGCACTTTGCACCGGTATAACTTAGATTTTAAAGGGACTAAGCTAAAAAGGCACTTTACGCAATATTAGCCGTTTAGTTCACTTTAGTTTGAACTGGATATTTGTCACAGTCAAGATTATTATACGATTGTATAGGGCATCCTGGTGTGGTCATCTTGCTGTTAGTGTTGTATTTAGTGCATCTTTGCAATACGTTTTAGAGCATTAATGTCATTATTGTTATTTTAACATTTCTTACAAAACGCTTTATTTATTGGCATAAAAAACTAAGTCTCACAGGACAATTGATACTATAGTATCTGGACCAAAGCTAGAACTAGTTCGTGGAACACAAAAGATTTAAAGTTTAGTACCCGCTATTCATGACAAGAGTTATGGAAAGAGAAAGACAGACTATCTGGCTTGGTTGTCTACATCTTCTGATGAAAATGAGAAATCCCACGTTTGTTACTGCGATCGTAAGTTAGAATAGGTAGGAATATACAACTGTTCAGGCTTGAAACGAATTTTGCTTGTTAGGCACAGAAAATCCTCTTGACTTTTGTTAATTTTTTGCACTCCGGGATAAAAGAAGAATGTCATTGTGTGGTATTGTACTGTATTTATATTGTGGTATTGCAGGGCTAAGAGTGCTTACAATGTTAGAAAATTCTCTTTGTGTATGAAATAAGTTGGTAGAAAGAACTACCTGCACATGAATATTCATTTAAAACGCAAGCATTTTCATTACTTCAGAAAAGTCATGTCATGGGTCGGGAAATTAAATAACTGCTGCTGGAAAGTTTGTGAAAATCTCGGCATACACTCAAATTGAAAAAATATTTAAGATTCTCCATACTACTATGTATTAGTTAGTGTAAAAATTCTTCCAGGTATATATTTTAATTGCCATTAAGAATACGGAGCTATAGTTAAATGCATTTTTATTGCCAAGATAATAATATGATTATGATACTCGAATGTACGAGAATATGAGAACATCATTTAAACGCTAAACAAGAAAACAGCCTAGTCATGTTATACATTTATTACCTATTAGATCAAGATTAGACGCAGATAGAGAAAAAATGAGGAAACAAATGGACACACATATCTCAACAGCATTCAACTCAAGTTTCCCTTCATTCAGATCAAAAAGTTTATTCAAATAAAGCTAAACCCACTTGACCCTCTCCGTTTGTGAGATTACACATTTAATGAAAAGGGGAAGGGTAAATCAATTTGCATTATGTCCACTGGCTTCACTTCTATGAAGTGATGTTGAAAAGAAAAATCCACACATCCATTTTATAAAGCTTTATTCACTCATATCACATCAGCACATAAATATATAGCATACATACATCCAAGTATATAATTCTTGAGATGACATTGCGTTGCGTTTCTTCCTTAGCTTAATGCAATGCAATGAAAAAAGGAAAAGTAACTTGCCTCGTCATGGTGTGAATTACAATCTGTCTTGTCTCTCTGAATGATGAACATGCCCAAATATACAATGAAAACACGGACATACATGCATAACAACCAATATAAATGCTTACCTACCTGCATGGCAGCCAGTCATCATACATACGCAGCATAATATACTACATACAATGCATAATCATAAGCTCCCGTCATATCATACCACGATACGAAAAAGAAGCACTTATATTTTGGTAACCTCTTTTAATAGCAACTGCTAAACATAAAGGCTTATGCACAAACAGTTTGTCATCATGTCATTTCATGCATGTACACTTCTCATAAACATAAATAAAGATCATCGTCCTATTCTTATTATCCTTTTGCGATGTAACGAATACAACAACCTACCGTATGTACGTACTACTTAACCTTCTACAGTTATACTTACATTTTTAATATACAGATATAATTGCATTGTAATCCATGTGCTACTCAACTTAAAAAATCTGTTCCGAGAAGGATCCCTTCCTCTTGTTTGTCAATATTGTCAACTTGTGTTATTACGTAGTAGTAGTTATATACGTACGAGTACGATACATTAGTGTTATAGTGGAACCTTGTCTAAATTGTATTAGATATACATACTGTATTAAGTATGTAGATATAGAATGCACACAATATAGTAGTATACAGAGATAGAGCAATATTTCTCTGCGTCACTTCATAACGTAACTTCATGGTTAGATTTTACGATTTCCAGCAATAATCGTTAACTTAGAACAGAGAAGGGGAAAGTTCCTTCAAAACAATCTGTTCAGGACATAACAAGAAATTTGAGACGTAATGTTTCATCTGCAGCTATGTACTTGAGTAAGCTTCTGCTTTTCACTCTTCTAGTATGTGTTAACGTTGAGTTGAGTAGACTGCTCAGTTACTCGCTCTGGTATGTTGATACTTACTATTTGCGCCCTTATACTATAAGGATTTTGTTTCACTTTATCTCATCTCTTTCATTTAATACAATTCATTTGTACATATAGTCAACAAACCCAAGTAAGTAGTAAGTGCTGCATGTATTAAGTATATCCCCTACTGTACGGAGTTATTCATATATTATGCGATAGTGTTTAGAAATGCTAAGCATGTAATGCTAAGTAATATAGACTTAAACTTTTGAACTATAATTTATCATCACCGCTAACCAAAGAGGATTCTTTATATTACATGTGCATAAAATGCATATTTTCTAGTATAACATGAAACACATGCCTCAAGAAAATAAGAAAAATTGCTCTAATTTTGAGTACTTAGTATGTACTTACTACGTAGAGTGTTTGTTGGTACTTACATAAATAGTAATGTTCTTTCTATTAGGAGAGAATGGAATGGAATAGGAATCGGTTTACTTATTACGCGAGTTGGCATGTGTTTTCCACTTGAACTACCAAATCATAAAACTCGGTTCGAGATGCAGAATACGTATGTGTTAATATCTTGATGGTAGATAACAACATGCATGTACATACATAATATGTATAGGTAAATGAAAATGAATGACCTGTTTCAGATGCTGTATACTATGTATCGCTTATATAAAGATATATATTAGAGCGTGTAGTAGTTTGGTGTTGGTCTGGTTCTGTGTAATCAAGTTGAGGAAGAGAAGGAACACACCTCCACCTTCCTGAACTTGACGAGCGGACGTGTCGTGTGCCACGAGCCACATGCATCTTTCTCTCAAAGTATCAACCGTCACTACGTCCCGCCTACTCTCTTTCCCTTCTATACTCACAGCTTTGTATAACTTTGTACTACTGTCAATGTATACTTTGTACAGATGGATTCAATAAAATCAATACAGCACGTAGTAGTTCATAAGAATTATTTGAATAGATAGCCAAACAGAGAAATGCCATTTTTCGGAAGGAAACAACAAAGGGTGGTTTTGAATTGCATTCACGACTTGCTGCTAAGACCTTTTGTCCGTTGATTAAAGCGCAAGCAAGCCTGTGGCAATATTGTAGATATGCTACAAGTTTGGAGTAAATAAAATATAACACGGAGGAGCAATGCGTATTCATCTCTCTGTATTTAGTACAGATCGAAGTATTTAAACTTTTACAAAAACCTTTTAAACAGAAAACATCAAGTGTTTTTTCTTGGACAACCAAAAATTGATTTCGCTAGTATGATCTTTTCACTATTACAGCTACTATATACTAATATGCCCATATATAAAGCTTAAGGGAATACTATTTAGTAAATGGTTGTCCGTCTCGTATCCGTACGAAACTATAGAATTTCCATTATTACAAAGTAAATTTTAGAACTCGTGAACTTATGGCCTGCTGCCGTAATGGTAAACTGAATTTAAAGGTCTTTCCTAGCATTCAATGGACCAAGGAAGGAAAACCTTACTCAGAATACATCATAGAAATATGTAATAATGCAACTACTACATAATTTACCTTAGGAAGATAGATGTACTATAGTGCAAGTAATGTTGCAAAGCAAAGCACAATACAATTGTTGCATTTAATACTAGGTACATACTTATACTAGCTACATATAACAGTACAGGTACAGACAATGATAAAGATTGTAATTTCACTGTTAAAGTATGCTCTGCTGGCCACATTATTGGTGATAAATAAATTCATCTTGTTTAGAACTCATTTCTTCCAGTAGATGTTTACAATATTTAGAAATAAGTGTGGACTGAATGATTTTGATTATCTCCACCCACCCCCACAAGAAGTTTGATGCATCGTCTATAGTTATAAAGTATATCTTATAAACTTATAGATGATCCATGTACAAATGGAACAGGGTGATGGATTTGTCGTTAAATATCTAAACACTACTATGAAACCAAAAAGATATTTCTGAATGTAAGTACGCCATAACGTTACCATTACTCTTATATCTTTTACTGATCACACTTTATGGTATATCCTTTATGGAGCATTCGTAGGATAAGAAGTGTTATCAACTTTGTATTGTAACACTGGAAGTAGGGTGGGTCACCGAAATCTACACAACTTGGGCAAGCTTCAATCGTCATCGTCACCTGCTCTGTCTTTCAGTCTAAGCCACGTGCCTCATTGCTCTTGTAGTTGATGGAAATGGCCATGGCAGTCGCTACCCTTCTTAGATTTCGCTTGTTAAGATTTTTGTTAAGAGTTCCTACCTGATGCATAATATTTTTTCCAGCTCTGCCTTATTTGCTAAGAAAAAGGAGAGGAAGAAAACCGAGATGACGAATGTAAAGAGGAGATCCTTCACTTTATTCATCATATCCTCTCCTGTGTGACCCGCTCTCTATTTCTATTTTTCATCCACATATGCGTTCACTATAATGCTTTTTCATTGTAGACAACTTTTGAGTTTTCTAGGACAGGACAGGACAATCAGCCAGCCAGTGCTCAGTACATAAAACTAGTATATAAGTATGAGCCTTTAGCTTCCTGCCTTGTTACTTTACTGGGTTATATTTTATTTTGTCCGCCTGAGTAAATACAAATACATACAACAGTCACAGTCACAGTCAGCTCAGTCAGAACAGCACAGCAAGGATCTCCCATAGAAAGTTTCCTTGCCTTAAATATTTCTTTCAATCAACAGGCATTACTTACAACAATTTTCAATATATTTCAATGCACGTTACATGCGTCTATATCTTTTAAAGCTTAAATATGAGGGGAATGTGTGTTACATTAAATGTGCTTAATGTAAACACAACACACATCAAGTAAGCAGTGCAGCGTAAGCGTGCTAAGATTAAGTGCACTAGAGAATTTAGTATCTAGAAGGACAATATAATGTGTTGAACTCGTATAGCATGTGTATGTAGTATATCTACATAGCAAGAACATTGTCCTTCTTTTCGTAGTAATAATAGTATTCATTCATACATGATATAAGAAATTTTAAAGGTTCTCTTCGCAAAGGATAAGATGTCTGCAGTGCAGGCCATCTACTACTACTTGAAGCAGCTGAAGGGCTTTTTTATATTGTACTTAAGTATGGTAAATGGTATACTTGAGCCTGAGTGTATAAAATATCTTTAATGTATGTAATTCATAACGAAAAATACATTAATAACACTAGAACTACTACTGCAATCTAAATCTAAACTCTGTTAGTAGTCGGTGCACAGCATTATGATTGCTATAAAAATTATGTACCTACCAGGCAGTCAACAATTGAGATGGATAAAAATACCTACTGATACTATTTACAAAGTCAGTCTTAGACCAACCTTTACCATTTAAACTAACTAAAGAGCATTTACAGAAAAAAAAGACAAAAGATGCAGTCACTAATAAAAAAAACTTAAATGTCTGCATGTACATGATTACAGAATGTTCTGTCTATTTCCTGATTTAACGAACAACCTCTTGACATATTGCTGGATGATTTCTATGAGCATGTCGTCTGAGAAGAATACAATTCTAAATGCAGTGCTCCACAAAAAGTAATGCATGAATGAGAATATGTCAAAAGTGAACAAAATGCAGACATCTCGAGAATGTGGGCTTTACTGTTGTAATACTACGACTGTGTCCTGAAGCTGAATCTTTCAGAATCGTCTAATCTTTTGATAATGTCACACTAATCAAGGTTATGATCAAGACGGGACAGGAGACGGAATATAGCTACCTACGTAATTGTTATTTAAACTGCATATTGCAATTGTACAGTAAATACACAATGCCTACTTGAACCTACATTTTTGATTAAATTCACTATGTAATAAGTACTTATGTTAACTTTTTAGACTTAACAGAACTGAATGCACATCAAGAGAACAGGGGAATGTTACGTTTGTTAAACTTGAGCATGGTCATTTCATCCTATCATAAAATTTTTACAATTACTGATACACTACAACAATGCCAGTAGTAGTTGGTTTTAATCTGAAGTCTGAAATACTAAACTAGATCGATATGAAATTGTAACAAATTCTCAAATTATTTATTCGAAGAGCAGTTTAATACATATATTGTTAATTAATCTTGCCAAGCTCAATTTGTGCTACCAAATACGTCAATTTAGAAGCATTTTTGTATTTGCATAGAATTAGAGGATCGTCAAATGAATCTAATATTGTTTAATACGAAGTAATAATTCTTACCAAGTGTGTTTGAATAACAGGCATTAAGTAATACTATTATAATGTCCCAGTAGCAAAATACTGTTACAAAAATTCATATATTTTGTTCTCATTTGCCGTTATAGAGAATTACTGATTTATTTTGGATAAGGTAACTAGTTGTGTGAGAAAAAGTTAAGCAGGGTGATTTGAGTGGAGTTGATGGGGAGCATATGCGGCATAATTTATTCTCTATAGTCTATACTGCTGGTACTTAATACTCCCAAAATAATAAATCTCACTGTTTCCCATTCATCATCGAATTCACTTTGCTCCTGAAACATTGCACTGCACCAGATTCTATATAGCACCTTTACTAACCAAACAAAACAAAACTAAAGCACCTAACCTTTTGATTAGAGTCATTCATGCAATATATGGTAACGGTAGTGCGAGGAAATCCGATAATGCATGAGAAGAGGAGCAGAGTATTTATATACAGAAATGGGGATATGATATTTGGAATGTAATTTCCCTTCCCATGCCATTCAGGAAAGTTAGCACAATAAAGAGTGTGAGTGTGGGGACAGTCCAGTGTGGACCAGTGTTATTCATTAGAAATAGTTAACAATGAGTTCTGTTCATGAGAACAGAGTTTTGGACACACGACACAAACACGACGTTATGTTATGCTACAGGATAAAGTGATGTTACATCATACAATTACAGTTCACATGCTCTATGTTCCTATGCAGCCTATATAACCTTTATAGATATTATATCTGTATCTCTATATAGAGTAATATCAAACAAAGTTAAAACTTTTAGGACAAAGTGGAGGAGATCTCTGACTGATGGATCATCCCGGCGTTCGCCGTTCGGTCGCCCGCTATTCTCTATTACAGGGCAGTGCAGTGCAGTGGTGGCTCGCTTTGTTGTTATGTTTATGTGCTCGCTTCTCACTCATCCTCAGATTATAATATAATTCGAAGTAATATAATGCAATATTATATTTAATACATCTATATACATGATATAGTGAAGGAAACCACCTGCCCACTTCGTCTGGGAGCCTGGGACCTACTTACTTATAACTATTAGCCAGCAAAATTATATGGGAGATGCGATGGTGTGTGCCTCTGTGTACCTAAGTACTAGCAATATTGAAGCAGTCAGCTGCCATTGTCAGCAAGATGAGAAAAACGAATCATTTTCAACGGTTATCTATCAGACTCCTCTTCTGACTGCTGTTGATGTTCTCTTGTCCTCCTAAATGCTATAGATTCTACATTATAATGGAGTATTGGATTGCATTGCACCATGTCTGATTGTATTGAGCCTTTTCATTATCCGTTGTTTGAGTTTCACTGGTTTTATTTCTATGTATGCCCACACGAATTTGACTAGAGGTACCAATAAATGGACTGGGGCTAATAAAGTTTGCTTATAAATACTCATATCGAAATCGAAACTTTAAGCAAAGATTATTGTGTAATGCTTAGTAAATGAGACATCTTTTGCAGCCTTTTAGGGGGCTCATATTGTGTAACTGCTAACACAATACATATGATAACACGCAGCCTTCCAAAATAACTTAGAATAGTACCTATATACAATTCAATATAGGAATGCACTCTTCGACTTACTGACAGATTGCTATTACGCATTGTTTGAAGAATTCCGGCCATCTGCAAAAACATTTATGAATACAAAATAAACAGGTATTGAACATAAATGATCAGCGGCCAAATGGAAAAATCACCAACATTTCTATTATTGTTATAACTGGAAAAAACAGATAGTGTGTCCTTGTCATGAATTCATTGTCATGAAACTAGACTAACAGCTGCGCCAAACACACTTAATTAGTTCACTATTAGTACATAATTAGTAATTGGTATTCAATTTTTATTTATACTTAGGATTTTTCTGTTTTACAGAATCCAAGTAGCAATTTACATGTACATTTCTCTTAGGTAATAGATACTTTCAACGAAAGGGCAAATGTAAATAGGGTTATGCAGTAGCGTGCTGACTTTAGGTATACTTATTTGATACCTTTCTTAATATTGAAGTATTCACCCACGCCAAGATCATATAATATTACATACAACGATGATAATCCGAATACAGATAAGTCATGCTGTTCTGACGAAAGAAGTCAAACCAATAACAATAAATAATATTAAAGATAACCACATAGTGTTTTCCCGTATAAAACCAGATATTACAGTTGAGTAGTACATAAGTAGTAGTAGTAGTATCAGTAGGCGGTTTTCCTATGTATGCCTCACTAAATTCGTTCTTTCTGAGATATTAGGCAATGAATCGTAATACACAGATAATAATCGCTACCCAACATGTAATACAGGATCATACTCATGACCTAGTACATACTCAAATCGCATTGCATACTTAAGGTCTTTACTAACTGTAACTATACACAATTGAAGAAAAACGTCTTCATTCAATTCATTTGTTATTACCAACCAACCAGACCCCAGTAGTTGTTCCAATCCAATTCAATAAAACAAACATTATTTCTTATCTAAATTACACATGTACAGAGTTTGTTCTGACGATTGTTGCAATACGTACTTACAGACGTACATTCATATAATAATTACAAGTAGGTATTAACGCGGTCAAATATGTTACCCATATGGTATATATGTGATAAATACCTAAATGTTAATGGAGTGAGTACCCGTTTTCTACGTAGGCATTTACAAATCATTTATGATAAGGTATATAGTAAGTAGTTCGGTAGCTAAGTAGTCACTAATGATACACTCGAAGAATTAGATTAAATTGTAAATCCTTTAAAGAAACAAATGTCATAGGTACATGTAATTTCATTCTGAGTCGATTGTTATCTGACTTTTCATGTGCTGTTAAAAGGTGGATCATTTTCATTATTACAATAGTTAATATCAACATGCATTGCTATTGTATTGCTACAATTGCAATTGTACAGTTTAGTTCACTTCAGTCATGCATATAAGATAAAAGTATCCGCTTCTACATAACTTAAGACTCAATCTGTATCTGTGTTGTCTACCTATATACGTAAGAAACTAAACTGTTACTTAATGGTTACTATCTGTATACTTATATGTTATATCGTTCACCTAGTTGCCTGTATATTCTTTTTGCTACTATTACGTTCATTTACCTGTCACTCTTTAAGTTGCATTAATGTGGCATGTACACATGTAACTACTGATACAGATTTCTTTGTTCCACTTTTTCGACATGCTGCTCTCCATTATGCGGGCTGTCTGCAGTTCTACTCCAAACACAGGCTAATTGAAAGTTTCTAATAGAAACGTGAATCAAAACGACTTCGTTTATGTGACTGATGTAATTTATTGCTCATTTGACCATCCGCCTTGTCTTATCTAGCAGTAAAGGATTTATAATAGATTTGCTCTTATGCCGTCCTCTTGGAGAGAGCTAAGATTACGCCAACAGCATGGTGCCGCAGTGTTACGAAGTGTTAAATACAATACCTGTGTTCCCTGACCTGAGTTGCGAATTGTACCTTACTGGTACTTATTACGTAGGTAATAAATAAACTTGCACAGCTACAAGGAGCCTTATGAATACATACAAAACATTTTTCCTTTCATTCCTGTGTGGATGAATTGAAAGATTCACATGAAGACGCTGTAATAATCTAATACATTCAGTTCATTTAGCCGTTGACAATAAAATGGTAACTTTTTATCGATTGGGATGCACATAGGGAAATGTTATTTGTATCTAGTTACATAATAAGTATACTAACTCTAGTAGTATGTATGCCAAAAATTCCCAAGATACTACAACTTAATTTTTTTGACAAGAATATCTGCAATGTGGCTGTTTAACTTTTATGTACATCTATGTACTCTTCTGTAATAGTCGTGTAATTGGTAATTAATTTAGTACCTTTAAAAATTACCCACAATGCTTGCATGCAGTAATATCTGTATATATACTTATAATACTGTATGTAACAGAACAGTCTGTATTGTATTACCATGAAATAGTAATACGCATAGTCATACTGTAGTTAATTCAACAAGGATTGAATTTCAAGGAAGGAAATAGATGGGAGTAAAAAGGTATTGCGTAATGTATGCCCAGTAGATAATTTTTCACACCTTGTCTTGTGTGTACCCATTTATTTTGTGGGAGTCAAGCTTTAAGTAATCAAATATTTTAAAAGCAGCAAATGATTTGTAGGCAGACGAACCGAAGGCAAGACACTCGACTCGCCCGCTCTCAACACAAGCCCCGTGTTATGTTCTTCAAAATCCATCGTCAGTTGGCGGAACCAGCTGCTTATTGCTATGCTTCCTACTCTAACCTCTTCAACTCTTATCATTTGCACTACATAATAACACCCTCGTACTCCTACGTATTGACTGTCGATGAAGAATGAATAAGAGCCATGCATTATCATAACGTATGATCCCTTCCATTCATACGTGTGTGCAATTACTATATCAAATCCAAGTAAGTACACATAACGTACATCATCTCTGTGAATTTCTTCTTCTCTAAAGTAATAAAATGATACAGAAGTGTTGCTGCATCACCTGGCGATCTATTATACATCTCAATAGTAAAATAATGTTGCAATGTGTGTCGACAAATAATAATCCATTGTGTAGATGATGTTTATCATCTTCTTTGCATATAGTTTGTTTGGTATGGTACTTTATGAGAGCTCTTCTACGCAGAAAGCGTGCTTAGGTAATAAAATTATTCAAAGATCAGCGAGACGAGAGTGCAATAGTAATTGAATTTTAACTGTCAAATATTTCAACCTACATAAAAAATGTACACCGTAATTTACACTCTTACAAATTGATGTTCCTATCAATCTGCCCTGTGGCATTGCAAACTCTTACAGATCGATATCGAAAATCTTCTGCCACACTGTAGTTTAAGTATGTACAAATACATTAAGGTTGAGTAGAAAATTTACTAGATATAGATGTAGTAAAGACGAAAGCGGACCAACGCAAAGGTATTTTAGATGAAGTTTCCAATACCTTTATACAGACTCAGACTAAATAGTCGGATCGCCAAGAAAATGAGAGGGTTAAAGATAATTGCGTCTCATGACCAGACTAGTGCAGTGTTCTTGCTTCAATACGTAACCGAACATGACATAAACAAATTAACCTGTCAAAAGGAGTCTGTAATCCTTAAAAGCTGTGAAAACCACAGAAAACTATTTTGTGGTTTCAAGTTGATTGAGACCGAGCATTTACTCTATCAGCCAAATAGTTTAGTCGGTCAGTTTAGTCGGAAAGGGTTGTTGTCTTGTATGCTTTTGTCTCATTTGATCCGCTGTTAAAGCAAATAGAGTCATTAAGGTAAAGTTCTGACAAAACACCATTCCATAATAGCACTAGACTGGTCACTGAAGCAAGTAAATCGTAGCACAATAAACAGGGTATAACTGTTTTGTCTCATGACATACGGAAAGTATATACCACAGAAAAGTAAACACATAATAAGTGCTATGTAACAAGTACAGTTGTATGAAATATATTTACATTATGCATACCCTTGTATGGTATGTTATATGTATCGCACAAACTCTGCTTGGTGTTTAAAATAAAGTTAGGAATGTAGTACATATAACTACATAGCTCAAGAATGCATTTCAAATGTTCCAGTTATGCAAAACGCTTTTCAACTTATGAAGTGCTAATAAAGCTGCATCATGGAAAGTTTGGCTTATTTTACTTACTTACTTACTTACTAAGTATATGTATTGTGTTTATTTCCGAAATACCCATCAACATAATTTTCTCAAAGTTCCAACATGAAATAGTAAATGGTATATTTCAGAAAACAAGCCTTTTTAATAGCTCTTTCTGTCGAGTGTATATGGGTATATTCTTTCCAGCAGTGCCCCTGTTTTAATAGGGTCATATTTAATTTACACTGGAAAAATACATATAGTACAATGCAAATAATACTTATGTGCAAAATTGCCAATAAACATTGCATTGCATTGGTAGTTGTACTTTTACTTAATGCTGTAGGATTCGCATCAATGTTGAACGTAATACATACCAATTGTGTTTTCACCGTTACGCCTCAAAAAGCCTATAGCCATATAGGGCATCCATGGATGGAAACAGGGCTCGATAAAATGCCTAGGCATGCATAAGTAAACAGAAGGCATGATAAAACTAAATTTTGTATTGAAACATGCTAGATGATTTGGAGAAGACAACCTTAAAATTGTTGCATTGTTCCAGTTGAACTGCATGGGTCAATGTCAGGAACTGAATTTAGTCATGCCCTTCAATTGCCATGGAATGAGAAGCTGCTTCAGAAACTTGTACGGTTAGTAGATGGTTGGTTTGGTGCTGTCAGCACTTGAGCACGCCGTCAAAAATTCTCTGAATTCTAAACACATTCATCAAATATGCATTTCAATTTACTCGTACGCTTGTCTTACCTGATTGAGCAAAAGTGAGCTAAAAACCAATAATAGTTTATTGAAAAAGAGAAATAAATTGAGTTCAGCCCACTTACCCCGTAGGTTAATGCATTTTGGAGGAAACAAGGTTTAACTTATTCAGCCAGAAGAGTTGCCTTGTGTTGGTCTGTGTGTGGCATCTGCTATGTACATTTTACTTACGTAAATAAAATAAACTAACTACCTTAATACACACAACACAACTATTAAACCCAACCACACACAAGGTTGTTATTCCTTGTGTTTATACCTAGAATGCCCACCTAATACAATCCTAGAGATTATAGATTATGTAAAAGAGCTTATGTCTAAGCAAGTATAATAGACTTTTATTTTCCTTGTCTATATTAGTAAGCACACGTCTACTACCAATTCCAATATATAATATATGTAGGAAAGTACATCCTCAATCCTCACTACTGAACAAGAAAAACATTTATCATTCTTTTAAAAGGGTTAATCCTAGATTGAAGTCCGATATGATTTAAAATGAGATATCGATCCCATTTTTGAAAACAACCATAAACACTTATGTATACCTACTATCACTGCTACATAATAGTATATCGTAAAATATGGTAGCTACAAGGTAAACGTAGCATATGCGTAGTACTACTACATATTAATATAATCAGAATCTTTGGCAAGAAGGCTAATGATCTCAATCAATTGCTAGTTATCATTGATAGCTTGTAAATATATCTAAATCAATATCACACAATTTTCTTGCAATATATCAACTATTCACCAACTTTATCCAACTACCTAAGTATATAAATTGTTCTTCGTATTTTTGATAAATAGATAGAATGATCAATCTGAGAATACAACTAGTGAGATTTATGTACATCAATATTTGTCAGATATCTATATTTCCACTAATATAATGTAGGGAAAATGTAAAGCGAGAATATTAAAATCGCTTTTCTCTTCTCTTAACAAGAAATTGACGAAAGAGCAAATGGCAGGGTCGAATTATAACTATACTACTATAATAACTAATTATGTTTCAGCCAGGACCAGCGTAGCTCTATAAATAAACAAGCACTTTACATTACACTATAATATATGCATGCATCCTTATTTGGAACGCAAAGCATCAGTCGAATCATGCATCTGATTAAAATGTATTAAAGTACACATTATCTGTATACACATGTAATTGTGTATGTAAATCTATTTATCTACGCGTATTAAACATGACTTAAAATATGAGACACACGAGACTATTCGTCTGCATACGATTAGTGTTGGTAAAAAAGAAATGATGGAACAGGGTTTGATGTGATGATGACGTTAGAACGATTACTATGCATAATTCTGTAAAGATTTCCTCTACTGTGCGTGCAGAGAAACGGGATGGGTTGACCTAGTCTCTATATAATTTTTCCAGTGAATCCTGACAGCATGCATCTGTAGCTGGAAGGCTTTAACGGGTCTTTTAGAATTTGTTACAGTGCCACTGATTAGCTCATTTGTATTCGATAGGTTCGGTGCGGCCTTTGTCATTGTATGAATGCAAATGGACTTGCTCTAGTGATAATGTTACCATTACTTCTACACTCATACTTTCATTATCTTTAGTTCAGTCACAATCACAGATTGAAAGATGAATTCGGCTAAATACAAATGGTAGCTAATGTGGGCAGAGTCTTAGGAGAATTTATAAAATAAATTGAGATCTTGGCAGTAGATAATGAAGACAGGGAGATTTGACAAGACAAGGCAAGGAATATCCATAACCAGCACAAACGATGGTACCTTATTACATAATAAATAGTGAGAGTCCTGCCGTTGTTTTCCATGCAACCCAATCCAATCCCCATACATAAAGTATCTGTAATATATTCATAATATGCTTAAAAGGCAATTTTAAAAATCCATACGTCAATGATTTAATGTGATGGGATAATGTGTTACGTTTATGTAGATTTTATACCTATTAATGCACCTCCATGTGTGTAACATTACATTTATGCATGTATAGTACAGTAGGTGCAATCAATAATGGATGTTGTAACAGGGAGTACATAATAATAATGTTAAATCATGCTTTGATGTACCTACACATGAACTGTATGCGATGTTAGCTGTAAATAATAGTTGTACATATCAGTAATAAGTATACAGATAGAATATTTCTTAGCAGAGAAGGTTTATTTATCTCCCAATCTATATAAAGTAAAAGTGAAAGAGTTGGGCAACAATTTTTTAATGCCTCATTGTCTAATATTATTGTAATATCTGTATTCGTATAGGAGAACGGAAATTGAGATGATATTTTAGTGATTTAGGTTGACTTGGCTTGCCTTATGGAGGATTTTAGTACACTCATGTGTACTTACTCATCATCGTAAATACATTTTCTAATTAGAATTTGGTGTTGCTATTGAAATGAAAATAGCCCATACAGCTGCCCTGGTGCTGCTGGTCTATCTTTATCTACCGTCACTCCTCTACCTGATGCACTTTTGTTATCACATGTGTATGTATGTGCCGAACATTACATTACATTACGTAACACACAATTTTCCCTTTCATTTAGTTTCTGAAAGAAATTTTTGAGATCTCAAGTTAAATATGTTGAGTTGAACTTGAACGGAATGTTGTGCAAGATGAAAGGAAGAGATGAGAATAAAAGTAAATCTGGGTATACTAAATACATCTGTAGATATAGATATAGGCAGGTAAACGAAAGCAAAGGGAGAATTCCAAACAATCCAATTGAATCCAATGCGTGTAATATTCTGTTGTTCTGGCTCTTTAGCTTGCTCTGTTTTCGTCTTGTCTGACTGTAAAAGTGCTTAAGATTGAAATTGAAACCAATCTATTCGTAAAGACAAGAAGACAGTACAGGTAAAGCAAAGTAAGGTGAGAAGGGTGCCGATATTCTATTACGCATTTTCACCCATTCCACCTTTCATGCTAGATCAGTTCCGATCAGATCAGATGCGCTCATTTAATTCTTGAAAGAGAATGAAAGATTCTTGTCTTGTTCTTCGCTCTTCTTTATTCCTTATTTCGGGGTTAGCTTGGCTTCGGCTTCTACTTTTTCAACTTGGCATTGTCGAGCTCTTTAAGCTACGGCATTCTATACTCTATCGATCCATAATACACCTGATAAGATGGCCCTTAGTCCCACCATTAATTTCCCTCTGCCCTGCCTCGCGCTATGTATCGACAGTCCTACGTATTTATAACAAGTAATTCTCTAAAGGTAGTGTACAGTACAGTCAAACCTTAGTATATGGTATTAGCTGCCTCTTTTTAAAGTGTGAACATCTGAAATCGCTTGCCAAACATGATATGATTATATATTTTAAATTACACCGGTCTCTTATTTACATGGAATGAACTACCTTTTCACAGTCAAATTGCGTTTTTTTAATGTACATAATAATGTACATACGAAGGTGGATCAAAAGAAGCTGTATACTCGGGAGTCCTTCTACCAGCCTTGTGTTCCCTTTCTTAAGGAAAAATATAATATTTCCAAAATCGTAAATGTATGTGCATAATCGTTAAGTGATAAAACATGTGAAAGCAGAAGTGAAGAAAAGTTTACATTAATAAATGTATCTTTCTCTTTAATTTAATTATATAGTTAGTTTAAATCATTAGTGGAAAATTGACATTTTGGCATTATCCTTAATTTGGATTTATAAATATATTTGTCCTCTTGGGCGAGACATTGAGTAAAGTGCCTTATAGCGGCGGACCCCAATATACGACTTTCTGTGTCTACCAAAAGAGGTTTCACTGTACCAGCGAAAGGAAACGTGCTATATGTATGTATGTATGCATTGTTCGTAATATGTTGCAACAGTAAAAGATATAAAAGTATCTTCAGGCAACTTACAATTAGTGTCCTAAGTAGCGTTTACCCTATTTCTACGTAACTCTGAAAAATCGATTATCCTACCAAAATGAGCGTTAAAAGGTTGTAGAGTGAAAAATGAAAGTTTTCCATGAACTTTTAAATGCGTAATCCTTTCCCTATCGTTTGAAGATTCTTATCTGGTTCAATGCGTACTAAATAGCTAACATAAATGTGTACAATAATAAAATGGTGCACTATTGTCCATGTTAACTCTGCTGTTACATTGGAAAACTATTGTAGCAAAATACTGTTCTTAGGCCACTAAACAAGGAAGTATTCTTCATTTATTGTTATTTTCTATAATCAACACCTATTATAAGTACGTAGGTGCAGGTACCCTTTATTTTATAATATTAAGGACATCGGTCGATTAAACTCAGTTTAATCGCTAAGTTGTTAAGTTAAGGAAAGTTTTTCTTAAAAAGTGTCTATTGTAATGTGCTGTGAGTGTGACGCACATTTTAAACACACATTTGTAGCAGTGTATCACAAAAGGTAGCCGATCTCATTCTCGATGTTTAGCAAGATCTGTACTTCGTTGCCCCAAAATTGGTCATTCATTACTTCATGATTACAAGACGCCGCAAACTGTGTAATTATTATGATAGCCCTACCGTAGAATATCTACAGTACAGCAACTTTTATTAATATGTTCAGGTTATGATTATAACTATCATTATGTACTTTATGAATGAGCTTTCAGTTACCGGCTTCTTTAGTAGTAGAGGTGTGGGTGCCATCATATTGGGTAGTTATGGACAAACTCCCGATATTGCATGTATTTTATTAAACGGAGAAATGAATTGGCTTCTGGATTAATGGAGGCTTTTGGTTTCAAACTTTCAAAGGGTCAATTAGGAAATAGGAGAAGTAAGAGCTGCAGGTGCTTCATGAAATTTTTCACCTTCAATTAACTTCTAATGACCAACACGAGCCGCTGTTTCACACATGCATCGGTAATGCACGAAGATACATAGTAGATATAGAATTTGTGTATCGGTACCGCATTACTTATTTGCTGCTGTCAAGTACCGGGAAGCAACTAATAAATCTAAACCAGGTAACGCACATGCAGGACATGCAGGGCATACCTTGGCTAATTGTAAGCACTCTTTTATATAACCAATTATTAATATATGTTGCTAGATACTTAAAATACATTAATGTTCTGCATTAGTTTAACAATACACTATGTACTATTGTATCACTATCAACTGACTGTAAAATAAAGGTGAAATTATTTATCGCTACTTAATAATGTATAGCCGTCTTTGCGTCACTCTGGCATGGCAGCTTCACAATCATTACTAATTTAGTGTGAAATTCATAATTCTATAAGTAGATAGCAGCAGACTAAACATAAAATGTATAATATATGTCGATATCATGTAAAATTTAAGATTACAGTTGCAGTTGTGTGTTGAAGTTGAAGTGACTAATACCATTATATCTTAGTAAGCAAACGAGATTCATTTAGTACCAATTCAGTACCAATAAAAATTGGCCAATGGGATTTTTGATCATTGAATATTTGATAATTAAAATAAATACATTGGTACTGCGCTTACTTAAAAGAATGTAAGGGGTCAATTTCAACATTGCAATATTTAAAGAGCAGGATGCGTGAAATGTAAAAGTTAACAGGTATTTGTGGATGTACCTACAGTCACTTCAGTAAGTGCAGTAGCCTAATAATTGTATCAGGAGTACAGCCAGAAGCCAATAAAAATTTCATGCCACAGATCTCATTGTTGTTGTGTATTTTGAAGCAGACAAAATAGTATATCCAAGCACTTGATATCAATCCAAGAAATATTAAACGTGAGCCAGCAATCAGCTCATCTAATCGGAACGATCAGAATTAGTTTTGTTATTTATGTGAAAGGTAGTGGCTTCTTCATTTCATGAAATCGATATTAAGGTTACTCAGAGAATCAGAAGAGCTGATATCATCTCGATGCTACCGTTATTACAATATTTCCTGAGGCCCTCTTCCTTTGATTCACATACAGATATTACGATTTAATGTAATTATGTATATATTATCATTTCATGGTTTGTCTTTTAAAAGTGGCCACGATCGTGATGCTTGCTGCTTGGTTCGCGGAAAATATTTCTCAGGGGAAAGTGTCTCACACACTCCGTTGCGAAGTTTGTACTATAAACACTGTACAATATTCACTGTGTATGCTGAATTATGTGTTTGAACTTTTTATTTGTTATTTTTATTAAGTAATTAGTATTTTTAGTGCTATACCAAAAATTGCTAAATATCAGCATTTATTGCGATAAGTTATACCTTTATCGTCAGAAAAAAAAAGAGTGTAATATATGTATCACATGAAGTGCACACCTAGTAGATATTTAAGATCTCAGATTCGCAAACTTGGGAGTGCGTGAGTTACTTTCCTCCGTGAGAACTTCCGCGTGAGATACGTTCCCCTGCGAGATACTTTCCTGTCACCTTGCTGCTAAACAGATGCAAAATGGATATCTTCAAAAGTTATCTCAATGTGTATCAGTCAGTGTCAGTAGACCGTAGACAACATAGTTTTATGCTATCACAATCAAATATACGCAAGTATACTTACAATAGTATATTCCTTTCTAGACTTGTGGAAAATAGGTTAGGTAATAAGTACCTATACGGATAAGGGACTAATAAGTTGTGTACGTATAAGTTGCACTAAAAGTTTTGCTAATCTAATGCATTGTTACATAACATAATTATACCAAATTTTTGTTTTAATGTTGTATAGCTAGCGATGAAACCCCAAAACACGCTAATATATCTATTGCCCATATTGTAAATCAAAATATAATACAATGCACATTTTTACGTACAGTTTCCATCTATTTAAATAAAAATGTTTTGAGTATTTTGAATGAAAATCACAATTTCTCTTACATTTAAAGGAAAGAATGGCTATCGTTTTATGTTGTAGAAATGCCTGTATAATTAATTTCAAATTCTAAAGACATAATAAGTAATACATATCTCCCAGGTCCTAGCAATTTACGAAATGCCAGTAAAGGCCATGTAATGTAGGAATTATATTACTTTTTGTAATGTAAATACAATACAATTTGTAGGTACAACAAAAGTATGACAAATACTTACGCACGGATTCAATCAACACATCAACTGTTGATGTCTACTACATATGATTGAATTCACCTTTATTGTAATCACCAACCACATAAACCCTAAGTTTACACAGGCTACAAATACATAGTGTAAGAACTGAGCATAAAGACGAAGTCTTGTAAAAAGTAGAATGATGTCTATAAGTAGGTAGATGAAAGATTTGACAGGTTTTTATTCCAATATCAACTGTCAGTTGAGCTGTCAATTTCCCTTCCAAAATGATAAGAAGCACTACATAATACATGTTATCCTATCCTGCCATAAAATACATAAGCTCTTGGCTAGTGTGTATACTTGTCTGCAGCACAAGATGTACATACTTAACAATTTTACAATCGATGAAGGTAGCCCTTCTGATTTCCCTCGTCCTGGCCTGATCAACATATTCCCATTTAATATTTTATGTAATTCTCCTAATTCAAAGATCATTTTAATACTCTATTCACAACTTTATGGCATGGGTACCTTAGTACCTTACCTATATTGATCTATTTGGCTTTTCTACCTATATACTGCATTAATAAATGTGTCTAACTGTATAACTTTTATCTTATATAGTTGTATGAGCTTTAAAGATAGAGCTGAGCCTGATTTTTATATTTGGTGTTTTAAGTTTGGATAAAGATTAATATTAAGAAAAGCTTAAACTACACGATCAGAAGCCTACTTTACAGCCTTTATAGCGGTGGCACAACTCTGCTGCCCCATTTACTAATGCTTTATTCTCATTTATTACATAACATAGGTATTATACATTTGTAGCATAGTATAAGGGACGAGTGTAGTTAGCAACATTGTTAATAAAGCATGTAAATGCATGTGTTTCCAGCAGAAAGTTTTTATAAGATTTTTATTCGGTTTAGGTAGCTTGTAGCTGGTAGCTACTTAATATATACTAGGTACTGTTATCTTTCTAGGCTTACTTTCAAGATAACTCTTTATTCATTCTTAAAATACATAAGATATCACATACATAAGGAAAAGTAGTACCAGAATGAACGGTATATTATAAGCTTATACTTCGGTGCGGTTGAGGTAGTTTGTAAATCAAAGGGCTCTGTGGTTTTGTTGTAGGCATGGTTGTGTGAGGTATAGAGATAGATTCGTACGATAGGTCACGGAGTGATTAATGATAAAACAGTGACCATAGGAGGCTGAATTAGCATTTTGAAACGGAGTGCCTACAAGGAAAAGGTGTTTGTAATAGTAGGAGAGGAGTTGAATTGGATATATCAACCAGCCTTGACCGACTGTATATAATGTACTGAGTACTTTCTTCAGGTTCTCTTTCCACGTCCAATTCCAGTCCAACCCATAGACAACGGAAATACAATTGGAATGAACTATCTGCTAATGGTTATTGTTACTTACATCAACTGTACATATAAATGTTACGTGTGTACTACAACGTTATAGGTATGTATACCATGTAAGACGCGTGTTCAATTTACAAAGCAATTGCCACTATCAACTATCTCTGTAGTTTGTGTGATTTCATTCGTTAACTAGACTTGGTTTGTGTTGTCTACCTTCACTTCACTCACTGCGAAGTATTATTCTGGAATTGTCGGCTCTCGTTAAGCTTTAAGTCAGGTACCTACACATAAAATCATCTTCAGTTACTTGTTAAATAATAATAGAAAGGGCGGACTGAGCTCATTAATGAGTAATTACTTAGCACCGAGCCTTCATCAACCTCGGACTATTTTTTAGGCAGAGTGTTTCTGTCGTTACCTTTATCATTTCATCGTATTTGTAATTTATTAGGTGAGATAAATGGATGTCTAATGGATTATTAAAGGGATTTAGGTCGTTTCTTTACTGACAACAAGAAAAAAGAGATTCTTGCTCCTAGTTTTCCACTTTGTTATCTTTCAATCCTTGACTCCTTTCTAATATTAACGATTTCATGACTTTGGCTTTCGTTTGATTCAATTCGTGCCTGCAGTGCAGTAGGTAACAGGCTTCATCTTGCCACCATGCATACATAGCACACACAAGGTGATCCCTAAACCACAGCCACTGGTTCCGCGTTTAACTTAGTGGTTTACTAGGGATCCAAAATTTACCTGACCTCTGATACAAATAATAACTAAATGTAAACATGGGCCAAGGACCTAATAGATAAAAATATAGAATCTTGATTAGCCTTTTCTGTGGGGGATCTTTTTTTTGAAAAGTAGAGGCCACAAAACGCGATTCTCGTACTTGTATATGTAAACTGTTCCATATTCAATACTATTCAAAGATTTACTAGTGTCATATCAAGGCATTTAAATATTCAAAACACGCTGAGAACTTCTTAATCTTAATACACAATCAATAAATTATATTTAAATACACTCTACGTGTCACCGTTGTTGTCACCATCAGGGCCAAAGAAACATTTAATTGGTTCTTCTAAATATGTATGAACTCTTGAGTTAAAGACAGTAAACGCGTCTTCGTGAATGATCTAGATAGCATATATCATACATATAGCAGTAAAAGTTGCAGTTGTGAAATTCATTTTCAGGTGATTACCACATTGATACTATCTTACTTTGCTGATACCGTAGCCGTAGATACAGCCCGGCATCGACCTAGGTTAGGATTAGGAGTTTGTAGCAGTCACGTTTTGCTTAATGCATAAAGGAGATATTCAGACGGGACATGATACAGACTTGTCTCTTTATTCAAGGATTCTGTTTCATAATTAAATAGAAAAATGATCTTTGCGTAAAACAGGCGGATGCGGCTGTAGTTAACGTTCTTGTTTGCTTTTTAACTGGGTGATAAGTAAGTATGTGCATTTGAATTAACTATGACGCAAATCTTACAGGTTAGTTAGTACTACTACTGTATGAATCACATTTCTAAGAGATGCCTTTGTTTGGTGTTGTAATGGAATATGGAATATTCAGTGAGGGACTGGGAATACAATTTTTTGTCGTTATTACTATTGGTATATAGTACTATTACTATACTATACTAATATACTACAACTATCTTTTGTTACTATTTTCAGTTCTCTGCATTTGAAATACCTATATGCTAAGTAGTCTTAAAGATATGAAACATTTGTCAGTAAAACGAGAAAATCCAATATAATAGTAAATATTATGGTACGCTATGCAGCAAGAAAAGTTGCACCTTACAGCATAATATTTTAATAATACAAATACTACAGTACAGTGTCTGTAAAAACGCACGAGTCATCTAAAAGTGAGGATGAAGTACTGTTACTGTTATGATATCAATATATACATATTTTTCCAATAATAAGCACGGCTGTCTGTAAGTAACTACTAGTTAGTCCGATGCATTACATAATAAGGATGTATGCAATGGTTGGCAAATAATGCATACATGTGCGTGTCAAGTCTCCAAGTAATGGTAGGTGTAGGTACTTATATTTATTTATCGCTATCAGAATTCATATGCATGTAATCATAAGCAATCCAATCCATTATTTACGTAGGTGAGAGAAGCAGAAGTATAACACCTCGCACAGCACCGGCCAAGCCAGGTAATTGATTTAAATTGCCAAAAATGCTCGAGGCACGCGTTCCACCTTTACTTTGTAGCAAGCGTTGTTAACTGCAGCTTCACATGAAAGTGCTCAGTAAGTAAGTACGTCCATCGTCCACACAATAACAGGTCTTGTTACATTACAATATAAAAAGCCTCGAGCCATTTTATTTAAAAAGAATAATCACAACCGGTAAGGTGATGATGATCTCCTTAAATGCCTACCTACCTACCTCACTTATGCGTAGTTACCCATTTACCGTCCTTACATCACATACAAACCTGCTCATCATCTTCATGGAGGCACTTAACAACTCGTGGATAAACTAGCTATTAAATCAACTGATGCGGGTGTGTGAAGAGCGTCTACCGTTTAAAGTGTCACTACTAATAAGTGTGACTTTTTTCAGTCGTCTGTTGATGTCTAACCTTAACTAGCAGATTAGCTCGTGGACGTGTCTGCAGCTGTATTATTATCTAAATGTGTAGAATGTAGATTGTCAAACAAAGAATTACTAAAACAGAAATATTTGAAATGAACTGTAACGTTTGTGGCTGCGTGTTTGTGAGATTCCAACCCAAATGATCATATAATTAAGCTCTATTTACTATACTAGGCAGATCACTTACCTAGCATTAATCTCGTATATACTTCGAATTCCGTCCATATACAGATAGGATGCATATTTTGCTGCCAAATGACAAGTCAAAAGAACAACTGTACATAAAGGTGGTTACCGTTAGTTATTATTGTTATCCATTAAGTTTCGAACGCTAACAAGTTAACAAGAGCAAAAAATGATGATAAAAAATTAACAGTTATATACTACAAGGAAGGATGTGTAATTTTAAGTCATATTTCACATTAATTTATGATATTATTTCGAATTTTTTCTCCTTATTTAAGTATTACACTTATGTAGGTACTTAGTGTTTACCTACTATGTGTAGTATCAACTGAAGAAGCCAAATGTCGTGCTTAGGTAATTTCTAACATCTAATTACACACAAAATTACACCTTACTATACATAAGTACTTTAGCACCGTAAACGTAAATAGACTGGTACACATTTCACAACAGCCTGCATACTTATAGATACAATTGCATAAGTTGGACCAGTCGATTTATACGATAGGTACACATTTTGGAGTGTGTTGCGTACCACTACGAAAACGAATACCCAAACAATGTCGCTACTTGATCTCCATTATTTCTTGTTCTGATTAAATCTCATTTACGTTGCATATTACAAAAATAGAGAGTAAAACTTTAGGAACTTGTAACGTACGTGTACGTATCTTCGATATCCATTGTTTTACATGCACTGTACATTTATTTGGATTGATTGCATTGTGCGAGACTATGACTGACTTTTCAATGCAATGACTGTAATAATAGAACCACATCTTCAATTTCTTCAGCTTACCGTTCTTTTCTTAGCCAACTTAATCTACCAAGAAGATTAGCAATGGCTACGTGTATGTATGTATGGGATGCATATTCAAATTCGTATAAAATATTATGTAGTATATTGTGTAACTGCTTTATTATATAGTACATAAGTACCTAATACATACACGCACATACACAGCTATAGTATAACATACTTATTAGTCCATATTGCATTATCCTAATACAATGGAGATTAGGTACACATACGTATCATAAAAAACATTATAATTCGCTACGTATACATAATCCTATGCAATCTATTTATGTTTCTTTATTACATTACTGATATTGTAGACTCTACCTCCTATCTTTAAAATACTTATTTAAATAACAAAGCCTGCAAGATGTACACACAGATACAAGCTACCATATAGTAGATACCAATTTGTTCGGGAAAGTCCATTGTTTGCCACTTAGACATACAGAACAGAAAGATTATATACTCGTTAATAGCATTAAGTAATAAACAATATCTAAATATCTATGCATTTATGGCTAGCTTTTACTTAACTTTAGTTATATGGATGGAACCAATATTGAAGAGTTAATCTAAGTAAGTAAATATAAAAATAGCATTACATAGCATACTACTTGTCGATGAAATACAATCACCTACAAATAATATAGTCAATTATATTTATTTGTGTTGCTGTTGCTTGAGGATTTGACAATACCAGAAGGAACCACATACTATACGCAGGCAATTGTGATAGAGCTTCGTTATGACTTATGACGTGAATAAGGAAGTTACAAGTTTACTAAACGTATTAAACGAAGTTTTCACTTTCGAATTGATTGATGCGAAACCAAATATGATTAAAATTACGCAAGGCAAGTACCTATACTTACTACTGCAATTACAGAATTACAATAAATTCTGCCCGCCCTGACACACATTTATTTACGTTAACATGCCTACGCTTGAGTATAGAGAAATGAACATTTTACAAAAGTCCACTCATTAATATTTTTTTGCATCGAACTACCTAGACCAGGTACTCCTAATTTTGTATTCTTAAAGATATCTCACGTAAAACAGTAAATCTAATTCAACATACAAATTATCTGGATGCCTTTTGTACTGCTGGTGCTTACATTTCATCGCGTAAATCCATCTCAGATATTTATATAAGTACAGTAGTATGTATAATATTGCGTTTTGCGAATCAAAGGAAAAATCATTGCTAGCATCATATTCATACGCACAATTCATGAATGCATAGCAAGACAATCCAAATATGATGAGTTCAAAGTTCCTTGCAGCTGAGGCTATAAAGTAGTGCATTACAACTGCATTACAAGATAATATGTGATAATGAAGATTATCTTTACATTATTTAAGTATGTTTAGAAATAGAGGCGTGTTTATAACTGTATTCCAATTCAATGCATCCTACGTATGTTATGTCTTTACAGCTCATCGAGAAATCAGAGTAAATATTTAGTAGGGTAAGGTTTAACAACAGGTAATAGGTACACCACACCGTAGTAGTAATTGTATTTAAGAAGTGTCTCGTAATCTGCAGGCATTAAGTTATGTACTTAGTTGTAGTAATATGTGTTGCAACACACAGACAGGTACATATGTATGTATGTATAATAACTTTTTAAATGAAATCAACCTGTCTCCGAAATTCTATTGCAATTGGTAGGATTACTTTATTTTGGTAATAAAGAAAGAAGACTCAGTAAGCAGCTCTTGAGCTTTATTATTTCATTTGAATTGTATTCTGTCAGTATTGCAGGTAGACATACAAGCATTGTGTTCTCATCTTGTGATCCATTGTGAAAGCATTCTTCTCTGCCAATCTGGGTGTGTCTCTTTGGAAAGTCACGATATTGACTTCACAGGTCAACTCATGCTCCAGAAAAATGCAACGTCTTTGTACATTTTCAATACAGGTAGATGAGCTGGTAACACAATAATCATCAACGTTCGCAAGAAGTAACGTACCTGTTTAATATGTGACACGCTTAGTTCATCGACCGATCTCTCGCCTATTCATGTCTTTTGGTAGTCTACTTCATCTAAAGATCTATTCTTGAGTTGAGCTTATTGAGAATTTATTCATGCTAACACAATCGTTTTATGCTTAAGATATGTTATATAAGTAACATTTCGAAAACATTTGGTTATAAATACTATACATATGTGTATCAATTAGCCATTTCACAAATGAATGCCATACGGAGGGCATTACTGGCTGTACTGACATTAACTAGTATAACACTTATATATGTAGCGAAGCGAACCATATTACGATTGCATATTACGATTGCAAAATTAAACCAAAATATTGCATGCGTTAGGTATAATATGCATTCTTAAATGATATGAAGTTGATAATTGTCGATTGGTATTATTAGAATTGCATTTATTTGGTTTAAACAAAACAAGCTAGGTATTCTACTAAATACACGAATTTGAGATACAATTTTGAGCGTATACTGTGTGCAAATAGTTAATTAATACATACTATTAGCAACTAGTTGATAAATACTACTTGTACGTTCACCAGCATGTAGTCTTGCAGCATCATCATTCGACAATTGGAGTCCATTTGTATATACCTAAATACTAAAGCATGAATTATGAATGTTCTATGATATCTACGATAGCAAATTGTCATTTAGAAGAGCTATCAAAATATTCGATTTACTCATATGTAACGTAAGGGTTAATTTCTGTAGTTTCAATAGGTACTATATGAGTATCCTAATGGGAAGTCCGACTACGAATATTTAATGTAGGAGGACCATTTTAATTTTGTTGTGTTTAGGAAGCATATTATGTGTGCAGCTGCAGACAGAAATTGCAGGTCATGTCATAATATGGGGAAAAGGTACTACTATACACTACTACGCTACTACTACGTACTTACGTACTACATACCAAACCAACTATTTATCCATACCTGTAAGTTATCATATCACAGAACATTACTGAGTTAGTATCAGGAAGTGAATTCGTATTGTAATATTTAATGGCATAAATGTCAATGTTTCATAAGTCACAAAACTAGTAAATTGTGTTATTGCAGATTCTAACTACCTAGACCAAATAATTTGCCTTGACCTGAGTTGATTGAACTACAGTTCTACAGCTTTAACATGGAAAAAGAAAGACAACACTATTAATTATCAAAACTCAGTACTATAGTCCGTAAAAACTGTACTATAGTCCGTAACAATTAATCGGGAATCCTTAATGTGGAAATAAATAATGCTGATAACAAAAGTGTGCAACCATTCAAATTCAAGTTAATTATCCTAACAAGTGACAACTGTCACAAGTTTTCTGCGTCCTCCTCATCGTCACTAGCTGGAATGGGTTCCAAATTGGGGACAGCTAAGACAGCTTCAACGTCGTCTCGAACAGGTGGTAAACTACAGCCAGGAATAAGAGTATCCCTTTTTCTTTTTGCAATTAGGAAATTCAACTTCTTTTCTACCGAAAATCCCATAAGATCTTTTCGTGATACGATACCGTCAACTTGGTTATTTTCGTCTGTAATAACCAAGTGACGTAATCCTAATCTTCTAAACATCTTGTAAGCCCGCTGAAGAGAAAAATTCTTTGGAACAGAATGGGCAGAGGTGTTTATATAGGGCATCTGTGTAAAATTGCAATGTATTAGCAAATAATTCGACCAAAAAATTCAAGATGATGAATCAATTTTTTGCAACTGATCTTACTAGATTCACGTTTACAGTCCGAAACGAGATGTTTGTAACATAATGGTTAAGGGCGGTGTTGGCCATTATGGTGTCTTTTAGCTTATTGGAGCTGTACTGAAACAATCAAGAGCAATTAAATTATTTATAAAAACCAATAATCATACATTAAGTCCTAAAAAGTTTTAATCACTAATCGAGTAGGTAAACTTACTTCTGGATATGATATCCGAATGCGATCCAACTCTTCCTTCCTTAAGTCCTTTGCATCAAAACTTCTCGTCTTCGTCAGTAGGATACTTAATTCTAATCTGATTTTACAAATACAGTTATTGAGTTATATAAGTACTTGAGTATCCAAAAGTTCAGGTAAAATGATTTGAGTAATTTTGCCACGTACCGACTAATAACACCTACAAAGGTTTTCGTCAAACCATAATCATTAGATTTAACAACAGGGAATGCTCCGTGATTCGTGTCCAAAATAAGATTTGACAGTTCGGAAACTGACTCAGTAACGTTAACGGTAATAACAGGCGAAACCATAACATCACAAACATTGAAAAGTTCTAAATTCAATCTGTAGATAAAATACAGTAAAAGGACGAATGTTAACAAATTGTTGTAAATAACTCATACTAGTACGTATAATTGTAATAAAATTACCTTCTTCCTTTCCGATATATCTTAAGATCAGATTCCAAATACGGAATGCATTTTAATTCCAATATGGAGTGGTACAATGGATGGGTGAACATGTCACCAATAAACTTTGATAGCATGACTACGATCATAACCAACAGTGACATGTTAATATCGTTCGTCATTTCGACCTGGAAGAAAAAAAAATACACTCAAATTACGAATTGGACATAACATATCTTCATGCATATAAAGATTTATTCATGTGTAAAAACAATTCAATATGATTTTCGTACAGGTCTCCCATCGACTGACACCCTTTCAATTTCAAGCCGAGTCGCAACCAAATTAAATCGATAGTCAAATATATACAATTATAATTAATTCACAAAAGTTTTACGTGGAAACACTTCCACAGAATTAATTACTTAATTTACTACTCACTGCCACTAACCACAATAATAAATTGTATTAATTTACATTTATTACATAGCTTACCAACATGACAACCGAAGTTATAGGCAATCGTGATGTTCCAGACATAAATGAAGCTGCTCCTAGTAAAGCAAACGCACCAGGGTCCAGCCAATCCCATGTTGCTCTGTCTTCTAAATCTATGATAGATTCTAAAGCTGTGTACATCAGACGTCCAAGAAATCGCCCATAAAGTGCTCCAATCGCTCTTAAAATCAATTAAATGCATTCAGTTTCGTTAAGGGCGACAACTATTAATAGCAAATATTTTTTGCAAACTTACAGTTGAGGTATCAGAAGACCACTTGCGATGCTTGTCATGGAGCACCAACTTGAGAAAACGAAGAAAAACGCCAATATTATTGAAAGTATAGGAAGTCCAAAATATTCATGAGTTTTTCTAGATAGTAAGTTTCTCAGCATCTGTTCCCACGAGCCAAATAGTAGAGTTGCACCTAATTAACATTAAAAATATCAATATTTTGTGAAATTATACATCAACATAGTTTCACTGTGCTACGGCATATCAACTTTTTATTAAAGTAATGTCATGCACTTATATTACCTTCATGATACATTCCTGTTTGCTCAACCGAATACTCATCAAATGTCGTTTTAATTGGCAAAGCGCATTGAAATGATCGTAATATTAGATACTTTCCTTCGTAGCGGCTAGAAATCGTTTGGTTGTGGTGTATGTTCTTACAAGTAAAGTGTGGCATTATTCCAATTATAAGAGTCGAACATAAAAGCTGCAATTAAAAATATTGAGAATGAACGATCACCTTAATTATTATTTATGTATGTACATGGTTCATGAATTGCATAACCTATGACCTTGTCATTTTAAATTGGTATAGTCTCTTACGGCAATAATAACCAACTCCAGCACTTTAAGAATATTAAGAAATTGAGGTGTTTCAATATTTGCCAGTAGTCTACGTCTTAGTTTTGAGGCTTTCAGATGAAAAAATATAAACAGAGCTCCTGCCAAACCCCCAGTTATACCGATTATTACTGCAGGTATAAACGCAGCAACATTCAGCTCCAAAACCTCTTTCATCTGCAATACATTGAAATTCATTTCATGATTAAATCACTGAATAAAGAAGTACCTACACATGCAAGGAATGTAAACTATCATCAAGGGCTTTATAATATTATAGATTTTCGATATTTAGTAATAGTAACTATTGCTATTACACATCATTCATTTGCTTGTATTGTTATGCATGTAACCGTATCTTAAATTATTGATAAAATGAATAAAACATACGTCAAATAATGCTGACTCAGTAAGCTCAAAAACTTTAAGTTTCTCCTCCGGATTATAATGTTCTATGCTTCCGACAATAGAGCGAAGCAACTCAGTTGTACTTCTGGCAAGGATGCAACACACGAAAGTTTGCCATGTCAAGGTATTTGACCAATGTGTGGACATTTCCTCCATACTAAATGTCAATCCAGTGATGGGGGAACTGAATGCAGATGCAACTCCAGCAGCAGCCCCAACACATATCAGAGAATACCTGAACCACAATGTTAATAATGTTACTGTTAGCACTTTGTAATCTAAAATCAACAGGTAGAGCCTTTTTTTATATTGAGAATGGTAGGTCATACCTTTCTTGGCAGTCTCGATATCGGCAAACGTCTTTGACTGAACAACACTTTTGTTTCGTTTTGGGTCTTGGCCTTCTAAATGAATTTTCAGATTCTTTATCCATTACATGTTCTCTGTCACAGCAGTGGGTAGGCCGAGCCATGCAAGCGGCCACCATCGCTCCAATGTGAATCATAGGTCCTTCAAACCCCACTGGCAGGCCACTTAACACTGTGAAGATGCACGACACTAGTTTTATCCCCAATGTTTTAAAGCTGAGAACGTTCCTTACCTTTGCAAAATGTAAATTATATATTTAAAAAATACTTATACGAACATCCAAATATGCGAAATAAAATTTTAGCACTTACAACGACTCCATTTAGGATTCCTATAATTTCCGGCAACCCAGATCCTATAATGGAATGAGAAGGAAATATTTAATATTTTATTATTATGTTGAAAAGTTAAAGTTTAGATAATGTCTTTAAAATAGGTATTCCACTTACCTGCCGCAAATGGACAAACATAAACAACAACTATCGCAGAAAACGCTGCAAACGCACAACTAACGGTCGAATAATACATCCACAGTCTAAACGTATGACCCCTCTGTAAATATAATAGTAGGAATAGGATGTGTTATTCATACTTCATATTATACTGCGTATTAATGTCAAAATATTTGCAGTTAGTATGTTAATACTAATTGTCAAGATATACCGACCTGTACATAAGTCTCGATGAAAGGGTTTGCAAATATCTGAAATTTCTCACAGGTAATTTTCATAACAAATGCCAACATTCCTATTATAATGGCAATGACACAAATTACAAGCCATGATTCCCTTTCGCCTCTGAAAGTAACAGGAATAAGAATCCCAGATTTAGTACATAACCAATATTTCTCACAAACTTATAAAGTGTATTAATTATTTATTAACACATCTTACCGTGAAGGCAAATGATCTAACCAGTGTCTGTACACACTGTTTTGTGAAGGCAGGACACCAGCACTTTCATATGTCTGTAAAATTTTCAGTTCCTCTGGAGTAAAGTGATGTTTTGCCTTATGCGGTTGAAAATCTCTCCCCTTCAATTATCAATACAGAGTTTTATTAGCAAATCATATCACGCAAACCTTAGGAATAATTTAACTTGAACTACATTAATAATACCTTGGAGAAGAAGTGGAAACGATCATCTGAAGGATGGACTCCGGACAAATCTTCTGGTTGATTCGGAAGAGAGACGGCATACTCACTTAGAGAACGTCTTTGAGCTAACAAAAAGAAGGGATTAATGTTTATTTTATTTAATGAAATTTGGGATAGTATGTATATGTTTGTCGAATAAGAATAAATGCTTTGTCTACAATGGTATTAGCGAAAAGTAAAGAATAATTTTACTTACAAAAAGTTTTTCTTCGATTTATGAGATCTTGCTCCGTGCTAGTAATACTAGAATTCTTTTTATCCATCTCGCCGGATACCTCTAATTCTTCTCATTACATCGTTACAAGATTCCGACAACTCATATTTAGAAAATTGTAAGATGTTATGACGTACAAGACGGCGAACTAAGCAAGTATACGCCTCCCTACTACTATACTCCCAACTATATGTCCAAGTTTCTACTAATAAACTAGTAAACGTACTAATAAACTACCGTATCTTGTATCTACTACACTCAACTTACACGTGAACACAGATAATGTGACAATCTTGCATCTCGGATCTTACTAATCAAGTTATTAGGTAGCCACATTCACAATTCACAGCAACATTTATAAAGTAAAACATTTTACTAGAATCCTACCGCAAGACAATGTGCCTTATTAGATAAATATACACGTATAATATTGAAGTCCAAAAGTAATCTCATCGCAACATAAGTTATATCGGTATTCATAGGCAATTATGCAAATGAGATAGTTTTTGAACTGATCAATACGATTAAATGACTCCATCGCATCGTTGCCCTTTTGACTGTCTAATAATGAATACACAGGTGAACTTACTTGCTAACACTTCTATTTCGGCGTAATCACATATTTTATGTAAACTCTTATCAAGAAAGAAGATACCATGAGAACCAAAACGAAACAACGTATTATTGTACTAACTTGCATAATAAAACTTCATAAGATCTTCACAAATTCTTCAAACAAGTAAAATTCACTAAATCTTTATTACTTTTTACCCATTACATCATTTTTAGTCTTTTTACCCAACGTGAACACCAGCGTTGATTAGAACACGAACACCCTGTGCATATAAATGTTAGCACCTAACCGACCCACTTGTTATTGTTTTTGTATAAATTATATATATTTCTGACTGGAAACTGAATATTTCAGCTTCGGACAGAGGTTAGAGGTCTTGACCCAATTACCCATCTTTAAAATATCATTTTTATACTATTTATATATATATATAGAACATTGCTAACCATATTATTCAATTCAATTTATAAAAACTAGTCATTTCACTTTTCACCCTGCATTTGGTATATATTATGTATTTCGATATACTTATTGTATTGAGCTAGCATAGATTTATATAAAATTTAAACTGAAATAAATACTACTATTATCACTATCACAGACAGTATACCGTTACTACATAATAAATAATAAATATGTATATTGCACAGAATTTGCACGAATATTTCATCGATTGTCAAATAGCTACTGTTAATCTATTGTTATATATGAAAACTCTTCATATTTTAGAATAAGACTTTACTTAGATTTAGTATTTCATAATGGAAAATGGAAATAATGACAGTGGTCCCGACAAAACAAACTTCTTTTGCAACTATATATCTCAGATTTTCCTAGTTAATAGAAACTCTTTAAGACATTAGAATACTGAAAAATTTCGTGAGGTTCAAAAAATATCTCACAATGTGGAATTTGTGGAATCAATTACAACTACAAATGTCAACGAGAGAGAAAGAGAGTTCTTGCATATTAGTGTTGATACATCTAATATGAATTTAGGTACACGGGTAGTAACTTTGAAAAACTTCCGTAAAATTAACGATAAAGAAAGTTACTATTGCTCCCACTGCCGATCCAAATTGAGTTACAGCTCCACACCAAAATAGACCTCGCTGTCCGTTTGCCCGAAGTAGATTTGCAATTGAAACTTTCACATATGTAAAGAGGCCAACCAGTAAAATCCAGGAGAGTACCTACAAGACAGATTATTGATTACAACTGTATACATTATACAGATTACTGAGTTTAGAAAATGTAAACAAGTTGCCAATTACCAGTAAAATTTCTCCAGATAATTCTTCAACAAGCGGAGGATTTGGACTCATTACCGCAGTAGTCATAACATAGCCAGATGTTAGAAACGCTAGGACGGAAACCGCTATTATGGACTTTTTGGTGGGGCTGGGGATGTAAAAGGCAAGGAAGCACACAGTCGGGTTGGCCATGTTGGAAAGGGATACGGTCCAATGATAAGCAACATTTCCATACGGGAGACAAGAGTAGGACTGTATCGCTGGAAACACCCCGTTGGACAAGGCACATATGATGGCTTGATTGAAAAGTAAATAGATGAATACTGAACGAGAAACTTCATATTGAATTTCTTCCTTATCGAAACCGTGGTTTGGCTCTACATGAATACCATCAACATTAATAGTTGAAATTCGTTTAACATCCATTCTTCGTAATGAATCTGGAGAACTGCCATTGGAAGTCGACTGATAAAACGGCATTTCTGTAGCTTGCAACAAAACACCTCTGGCTTCCGGGGATTGATTTTGAACTGCCAGAGCATTCTGAACAATGGGATGGACATTAAGTAAATAAAAAGCAATTGCACTAAAAAGTGTTACTGCAAACAATAAATAGAAGAATATCTCCACGGAAAACAAAGGATCGGGAGTATATGCAATGGTTCCACTCCCATCGGTGCTATTACGACACTCCGGATTTCCTCCCACGCCTTGAATCAGAGCAAAAATACTTGGAACAAATCCGCTCAGGCCTTCTCCAATAAAAAACGAAATTAAATATGACGCCTGCAACTTGGCCATGAACGGAAGATAGAGCACCCGGCTAGAGCAATCAACTGACGCCAGGAAAAACACGAGGGCTACAAAAAATAAAGACAAGAAGCCACAATACAAAATCCAGCGCTATTATTAAGTATTACAAAAAATATGAATGTGTGTTAGAGATCAAAGTTCAACTATATCAGATTTGTTTGCCTACGAGATGTTGTTTCCCCGTGTTTGTGTTTTTGCTAATATGGTTTTGTCACCCGCCCGAGGGTTTCCAGAAAGGATAATTTGAATAATTAAAAATTGAAACTAATGGGAACTTATTAGGATACCCGCTGTAAAATCAGAAATCGACTGCCTGAGATCGTAGTATTAAGTACTAATGGCTCTCTTGTGAGATGAGCTAGCAGTTTATAGTGAGTTGCTACTGAGCAATACAAAATATTAATTAAATTACCTAATAGAGCAGTTGAGTGATTTTGTCCAAATACTATAGTCGTCTCTTCCCAAAATTGAGCTAGAAGAATATTTGCAATCATTCCAATTGTCATCACGAAATATATACTTCGTTTCTCAGTAACCACGTTTGGGAAAAATGAATTCAAAATTGTGTAAGAGAGAGGTCCTATATTTGCGATTTGAACAACAATCGCAAGGTAGGAAGGAAGATTCCATCCTTCAGGCAATTTTTGTACAAGAAGGGGAAGCTCCACCCATAGCCCGTTAACACAAAGCCATGTGCCAATTCCAAAAAATATGCACAATATATTCACCAACAGTCCTCGTTCCATCTTATGCAGTTTCCCTTTTTGACTTGGAGAGCTATGTGGTTGCGGATTTACACTGGTGCTTCCTTATTTGCACAGTTTCCGTTGCCTCTTGCGTGCGAGAACGTCTTCCAGCCAGCTGCATTTATAGTAAAATGAAATAAATTATAGATAACTTAATGATGCATTTAAGGGTAGCCTTCAGTGGAAGTAAATTTGTAAGAATCTAATCAGGCCGCCCATGTAAAGTCCTACACAAAACAATGTTTGTCATTTCAGGATATCATGCCTAACTCAATAATAAGTAATCAAAAATAAAGTCGATTTTCTGGGTATGCCTTCAAGGTTCTGCTTGCGGACACACGATTCCCCGATTTTTGAAAAAACTTCTATTTGGATCAGGAAAAAATTTCAAAGTAGCAATCTTTTTTCGACAACTTATTTATAGTTCGAAATTCACAAAAAATAATGTTTCCTTCCCTGATTGCTTTTAGCTTAATTTAGTTGGTTCATTCATTAGGATTTTAATTAAGTAAAACACGTATATTTGCTACCTCTGGAGCGCCCCCTTAATGTTTAATGTATTAGAGGTTGTATAAATCTTAAACATCACCTATACACTGTAATTAAGCTATACTATACTACACAATTGTAAAGGAAATAATTCTTATTCCTATACGGTTACAATTATTACTCTATTCATATGACTTCCTAAATGATTTAAATAAATGTAGATTAACTATTTTATGAAATTGTCATTGGACATTACAAAGCCAAATCTAGTAACCTGTGGACGTCGATGCGTTTAACGTCGTCACAAAATAAAATATACTTACACTACTTGTATTACAGTATTACCACTTCACTTACATAAGAACCATACTTACATACAAAATACTTGACTGATTGCGAATAAATATATCAATACTATTAATAAATTCAAGAAATACTTGTACGATTCGATAGTTAACTTTTATAATTACTAATTATCAAACAATCTTACATTTAATGTACAAAACTGCTGAATAAGTTTCAAGTCCAGATCCAAATCCAGAACACGTTCTCCATTCATGTCACCCCGTAATCTTCATATCACTAAATCTAAATCCGCCTATACACATACACTGCAACTTTTAATGTATATTAAACAATAACATTGCATTAAATTATTGTATGCACCAAGTGATAATATAATGATAGATAATAGGAAAATAAGTCATAAAAGTAGGAAAAGGAATACAAGAAGTGTATTACGATAATAACTTTTATTTACCGTTCCAGGTTCCAGTGCAGTGTGTTCGATCGAAAGGTTGCGTTCTCTGTATGTATCACGACAACACTTTACTTCGTGTCCCGGTCCCGTCCTCTATAAATATTGAATTAATTTATCATGATAAATATGATAAATATGATTATATTTGAGATTCCGGTTCGATTCCAGGCAGAGTTATGACATGACAATGTTGTCAGTATTGTTTACAACACTACAATACATATTTCAGAAAGAGTGTGTTTAAACATTCAATTTGCCTATTTTAACTCAACCGCGTAACGATATGATAGGCCATCCGATAGTATAAACCAACAATACCGGAATGGAAGGCAAGGTTAGCCGAATAGGGAATTTTCCGGGCTAAGATAGTTGGTGCTTTGAATAGTAATTTAACACCAAGGTTACCATAGTTAAATGGCTGCCCACTGCACATTACTGTAGCAACCTTGAGTTATAGTATTATCTACCTACAGAGTAGGTAGAATTGATACATACATACAAGAAAAATTATGTTTGGGGAAAATTGGATAATACAGTGTCCAGAAAAAGAATACGTGTATTTAGATAGGGAGTATATAAAATAAGTCACAATGACCTAACTAGGGATTGGTAATCTGGTATTTTATACACCATTCAAACGCCCAACTTAATGCAATTCAATAGGTTTCATCAAAATCGATCGATAGTTCATGGGTCGAAGATCGGTTTAAAATTTTAAAAAATCGAAAATCGATTTTCTAAATTTTTGTTAAATTTTTAGAATAATTTTAATTTTTTGTAGTCCAAAATAGCAAAATTGTCAAGGTTCATTTCCGGATAGAAGTTGCTTTTGGGTCACGAAAATTTGAAAAATTAACAAAAGTTTAAAAAATAGATTTTCTATTATTTTTATTTTCCTTCCGTTCCCGCTGTCCTGAAATATAGAGCTTTAAAAAATCGTAAAAACCGTTCGCATATTTGTAACTAATTCTAGACTGTTCAATGGATTTTAAAGTGGATGGGGGCTCCATGGATTCCTGGATTTACTAGCGAAATCATGATTGAGAAAAAGAGAGTTTTTACGACTTCCATTCCAAAGTATCAAAATGTCCTCAAGCACAATTCTAGCCAGTGAATCCGTTGAGCTCAACCACTTCAAAATTCATTGAACGGTCTAGAACTAGGTACACTAGAACAAAATACAAATTTGCGAAACTATTTTATATATGGGATGTCTATAGCGACGTTTTATGTCGCATCACATGAAGGTTCCTTAAAGGAATCTAGATTTACGTGAAATGTTGTCGAGTGCCCTGTCAACGGGAATCGGGACCTGGTGCTGTAAATGCTGATATGTACACGTATAGTATATGTATAGTTTAAAACATACCTAAGTGTACTATATCCTGTGACAACTGATGCCATTCATTCTATGCCGCCAAGTGCAATGTTCTCTGAATTTGGAATTATTAGCTAATAGTTCAGTGGTGGAGTGACGGGAAGGGGATCCGCTGGAGAGGAAACTGACAGGACAGGATTTCAAAAAATAATTTATACTCACTAGTTAACAGATTAACCAAAATACGATATTTTTGCTGATGGCTCAGAGTTTTCAGATTACTACGTGATACGTAAGTTAGGCATTAATTTTTGTGTATACCGAACGGACGGACTTTACTTCTTACTTTTGACTTTGTACTTATTTATATTTATTTGTGACTGCAATTTATTGGTATTGATTACAATTTGCAAAATGATCAATTTAAGATTGTGGTTTCAGGTGTCTTTGAAGAGCAGAGCCTGGCAGTTGGTTAAACTTACAAACAAAACTACTGGCGTTTGGGTTGGGAACTGTTAAAAGTCTGGAATCTGGAAGCAAGTAATTTGAAACCAGAAGTGGATATCTTGACTTCTCTCTCTACCCTTCACTCTTCTCATTGAACATTTCACAAAGGAGAACTTTCATTTGGTTGTTTGGACTTTGGACTACTACTTGTGTACTAAGGATACAGAACTGTCCGACCGAGCCCAAAGCAGACGTCACAGTCAACAGACAGATTAATATTGGATTTTTTCGGTACGGAATTGTTGTATACTATACAGTATACAAATATATAAAAAGTAATTTATTTCGATGAATGCATTTAGTTGTTAGAGGTTCGGACTGATCGTGTCAAGCGGTCTCTGTTGTGTACCCTGTACGCTATCAATATTTATGAGCAGCTAGGCAGGAAATCCCCACAATCAACAATTAGGAATATTTGCTGCTTGAAATTATTATTGATAATTAATGATAATGGCTGCATTAATAATTTTTTATTGATTGTTCTCAATTTTTCCCATTTTGTCAGGCTTATCAGAATACCGTGCAATGTGTAATGTACTTGCAACGGATAGCATAGCAGTATAGTATAGTTTTTTAAAGAAAAATCCGAAGATTGTACAGGTATAGTTTAGTTTCAGAACATTTGGAAAAGAGACAAAAGTCACACCGTTTTGCAAAGTATAAGTACACGTTTTTGCCTTATAACGAAAGTGAATCTTACTCTATCCCAAAACTACTAATAAGTATTTAGGAATCCCCCCATTTGCCATACAAAACAAAACCCCCTATGTTCTATTACTATTACTACTACTAGGACAATGAAACACTCTTTTTTGTTTTGTCATTTTGTGTTTTAGCAATGATGCAATTTTGCTTTGTTCTTGCTGGCTAATAACTACTGGCACATTGCAAATAAATACTTGTCACCTGCCAGTTTTTTCAATGTTTGATTTGCATGTTTAGCCTACTAATGTGTTGTGTTTTGCATTAAGATATGCACTAGCTGCCTTAAGTGCTGAGTCACAGAGTAATTATATCCAAAATCCAATTAAATTCTGTAAATTATATCGTATTCGTATTTTATTTCCAATATTTTTCCAGGCACCCACCAATCAATATGATTTGACAAAAGCCTTTCCTGTAATTTAAAGTGATTAGTTTGCTGATAAGAAATCTTTTATTGGTAGATATTTGCAAACCTATTTGTGCGTATACAGCTAATTGATTTACGGGAAGCAGTCATCGCAATTGCATTCACTTTACAATATACTACATTCTTCCTGTACCGAACCCGGACCGATATATATATGGCATAAATATTTAGTACTGGTTACTGGTGATGTAATTCTAATAGTAGACAGTGAAGCGTTATTTTTGAGTTAATTAACAATCAATTTTTGCGGTATTTCATTTTTATGTCATGTGTTTACTTTTGTTTGTAATTAAAGCTTTAAGTAAAATTGTAAAATGAATAATTCCGGGGAGCCTGCAGCGAAGAAACACAAGAAGCACAAGAAGGACAAGAACAAAGATCGAGAAAAGCATGAAGGTTTGTTTTCGTTGCTATTAATTAATTGTTATTATATTATATCTAACTGACTTGTTATTTCTTGCCTTATTGATGAACAATTTAACGCTTGGCAATTGGCATTGTCACACTATAGGAGCAAATGAGACATCACAAAAAGTATTGCAATAACTTGTAGTAGCTGTGCACTCTGTCTGTATGGCCCGTTTGCCTAATTGTGACCTTTAATCTTCAGCTTCAGCACTTCTGTTTGCGTATCGTATTTATGTCTTATTTTTCGTTTAGTTTTGTCGTGTTTTTGTAATAGCGTGTCCTATCATTGTAAATGTGTAAATTCACAGCTTATCAGTTGTTAAGTTTGTTTGGTTGACATGTTTAACATTCAATCTATGTTAATCGTTTACGTGCGGTCGCTCAAATCGTCAGGGGCAGGGGTGTTTGTCATACTTTCAAATAGCATTTGCCCAATATGATAGAAATGTCAGTCCTTGTATGTGACTGTAAGTAAACAGACTTGACTTGATTACATTGAGTGCTATGTATTACAGCAACATTACAGTTTTTTGTTATGGATTTATTTATCTGTGAGGATAAAAGGGAGCTGCTGATTTAATCTTTGACGTGTACATGTACAGCACAGATTAAATTCAGAAATGTATGTGGTATAATATTTTCATTGTTTCAGATAAGATGTATGGTAATCCTTCAGGTGCGTCCAGGTTAAAGCTAATTCTTAAAGTGGGTGGATCGTCTACTCCAGAACACAGCGACTCACCTGGCCCTGCGATGTCCTTAAATGTCAATGTTCCATTTGATGGAGGTGATTCGCCACATTCGTCACTGTCGTTATACTCTCACAAAAAAACTAAAAAGAAGGAAAAAAAGAAAAAGAAGGAGAAAAAACACAAACATCATCATAAGGTAATTAGTTAAAGTATCTGTATTCAGAATGTGTACCTGTCAAGAGAAATGTATATATTTAGTTTAGAATGGTATATGATTAAATAATATTTGCATATTTCGATCGGTAGGATAAAAAACGTAAAGAAAAGGAAGATGTAAATGAGTCCAGCAGTGTTTCTTTGTCAATGGATGTCGATTCCCCAATAGTTGACGCTACTCCTGTTGCCCCAATTACTCTCCTGGGTAGAAGGCTATTCTCAGATACTGTAACTGCTGAGGTGGAAGAAGGAATCGTTTCAGTTTCAAGTCCTGCTTCTGTAACTCTTAAGGAACAAAGAATGTGTGTTCAAAGACAGCGAATGGAAAAGCAACCCTTGCAAAAATTATTTGATCACTTACTTAGGGTAAAAACTTAGGATAAAATTATTCTCATACTGATTAACTGGTTGCCTAAATGCGATAAACTGAGAATAATGAGCCTTTAATTGTAAATAATTTTGTTTTCGTATGTCTGCATTTCCAGGCCTTAGAAAAAAAGGATGCTCAACAGTTCTTTGCTTGGCCCGTTACGGACAAAATAGCTCCTGGATATTCCACCATTATACACAAACCAATGGATTTCAGTACAATGAAGTCAAAAATTGATGATGGAGAATACACAAACTTTCTGGATTTCAAAGTTAGTAATATTTTAGAAAAGCATATCAAGTAGTCACATAAATTTAACTAGTGCTTTTAATTTTTAACTGGGTTATTCGATGATATTTTAAGATAATATTGACACAGTACTTTGAACATATGTGTATTGTGTATATATTCCCGTCTGAAGATAACTAAAGTTATAGAATATAATTATAGAAATTAACCAAGTTTAAAACATTTTATGTGACATTTAGGAAGACTTTAAGCTGATGTGCAATAATGCAATGGTTTACAACCAGCCAGAGACAATATACTTCAAGGTAAGTCCAAGTTGTGCCTTATACGCATATTAAGATTTAAACAAAATTGCTATTGATTCTATCTCTATGAATTTTGTATCCTTGCAGGCAGCAAAAAAGTTATTACAAGGAGGAGTAAAAATATTAGACCCAGAAAAAATTAGATCTTTAGTGCCTCTTATACCGTCAATCCGAGTTTTGACAGAAGAAACTCTCGGATTTCCTCTCTTCCCTGATCCAATTCATCAAGATGCGGCAGATATCAGTCAGTCAGAAGAAGAAAATCAGGAGAATTATTGCTTGGACCCGAAAGATAGTATTCATTACATGCCACCTCATCCAAACGATCCTCCGTAAAAAAAAGCATGATCATAAAACATTAAAACTTAATGAATTCATATATATATTAATTAGTGGTTAATTTTTTCAGAGATTTGTGCGGAGCATTCACTGATGATTTAACAACTGAAGAAGTTTTGCAACAAGCTAGGTTAGCTGCAAGGGAAGCAGCTCATCGTTTGTCGAGCAAGAAACCAAATAGCAAGGTAATTCGTTTGTCCTTGTTGTCTTTTCACTTTATTTGGTAGTACAGTATATCAAGAGGTTGAACAAATTGATATTGGATTTTACAGCTTGGGTTTTTGCGGCAAAGACCTGATGGAAGTACGTCACTAGCTATTTTGACCCCATCAGTAGGAGTGATACCTGGAACTCAGGAGCTGCCAATTTCTTTAGGAGCGCTATCTGGAAAAATTACCCATGGAACATCACAACTTCTTGGTCACAAGGATGACAAACGAAATCTACATCGTCCAGGTACAAATACATACACAATACAATATACTCTGAAGGTCCGTGTTTGTCTAATTATGTATGCTGAATGCTGAGTTGCTAAAATTTTTCTTTTTAGCAAAACCGTTATATTATGGTCCGTTCAGTAGTTATGCTCCGAGTCAAGACACCACATTTTCCAGCTTGACTCCCACTGAGATGGAATTAGTTTCTTCAACGTACGGGGAAGAAAATGCTGTTCAGTATGCTGAAAGGTAACAACACCTGTATATATCAAAAATAAATTGTGTGTCGATGGTAATTAATTCAAACTAAAAAATGTACATAAGTAATCATATACTTAGATCATGAAAGTTTTATTTTTCGAATTCTAGTATGATCGAGTTTGCCAAGGGATGTGATTATGCAATGCATATGGTAGATGAAATTTTGAACACAATGACAAGGGGCGAGCACTTAAGAACGGTGAATCTAATAGCAGAGAGAAAGCAAATGTATGCCGAAGAATTGCAATTGAAGAAAGAACAAGAGGAATTTGCTGCTCAATTGGAAAGAGAGTGGAAAGGGGTAGAAAATGCTGGGTTTGGAATGGCAGTCACTGAGCCTGACCCACCAACTGCCCGCTCCGAAAGTATTGACTATGAATCTGTCAAGACATTGAGTGATCTTGGAATTGACACAGGTTTTGTAGACGACTTACAAAATCAAATTAAAACTAGGTAAATGTGTTACAATGTCTATTGTAATCTATATTGATCTAATAGTGTCTATATTGAAAGTGCATGTTCTGTGAATAATTTCATTTATTTACTTAATTTTAGTGCTAGTATAAAGTTGGAGCAGACAGCGGAACTCATTAGTGACTTAGAACGAGTCCAAAACCAAAGACTAAGTTTGCCTATTCAGCCTAATCCTCCGTATGTTCTCCATCCCACAGACGAAGAAGTAAAATTAGCGGATCAAATAACAGAAAATTTAATAGATTTGGCGAAACAAGCAAGGCCAGGGAACATTGTTGCAGCTACCTCCCTGAGACAAGCAATGGGCGTTGATCCATCAGCTTATCAGCTCCAGCCATCTGAAGAGAAAACTTCCAATGAAAGCGAAATACCTCCTCCAATTGCTGCAGAAACAATTGCTACAGAAACAATTAATACAGAAACAATTGATACAGAAGTAACTGAGTCAATTGACCAACCAATAGGTATGAAAAGAATTAAAACTTGAAAGATTTTGCTGAATTTGGTAGGTAATTAATTATATTCTGTTGTAGTGGAAGTGAAAAATGAACAAGAGCCTATAACAATGGATTATAAATTGGAAACCGAGGAGACTGTCGCACTACCTGTGGAAGATGTTACGTCTACGACCGTCTTAATGGAAGCGCAAATCCCTGAAGAAGTTGTGGTGGCAAATCCTATACAAGAGGAGATAGTAATCCCAATGGAAACTGAAAGTGAACCATTACCAGACACTGTTTTACCGATGGCTGAATAATTTTAATTGTAGTTAACAAATCGTTACGTAGCATTGTAGCAATGTTAATTTATCAAATGTAAAAACTGTGTTTATTTGTAATGCAGCCTTGCTCTGTAAAAATTTCTGATACAAAAATCCTATACTGTGGGGTTAAGCAATTGAGGGATGCAGATTCAATTGAATGTAATACTGGTGTAACTTTTTATTTGGACTGTCAAAGTCATTTTTGGGTCCTAACCAAACTATTTAAAGTTCTTGTTATGATTTATTGTTTTAGTTGTGTCATTTATTTACTATTGTCAAACATTCTGAAGGTCAGTTCAGTTTGACGTAATAACTCTTTACTACAACCGCATAGGAATTATCCTATCAAATTTTTGTATACGTTTGTACACTACTGTTGCCAGTAATATGAGTAAAGTGAAATTAAAAAAGAAATTGCAAATCGTAGTTATATTGTAAGAAGCAAATGTTTATTACACGTTTAAGGGTAACAGTAAATTTGAAAGGCATCAGATACAGTAGTGGATAGATTATATAGATTATGATTATGTATAAAAGAGAGTACATGGTACCATAATTCATATGATATTAAAACTAATTATTGTGTTTTAATGAAAGATACACACTGTCAACGGTTATATTGTATTATATATTTGTTGCATTAGTTCTAGGAAGCTATAAGTTAATTAAACGTGTTCTTAGGTTAAGCATTGAAAAACAGCATAATACATGCGAATAACAAATTGAAACAGGTATACGATACTATTAGCAGTTACGATAAATGGTACAGGATTCATAATTCATACTTAATTAACTACTTAACATAACAATTGAAGTATATTTGCTATGGACATTCCTTGCGTTTTTACAGGTTTAGTTCTACATTTGGGTCACATGGGACATCTTAATTGGAATAGAATTATGTGACATAATAACAGGTTAGACACGTTGCACTAGAAGATAGTGGAACAAATCTGTAATTGTACGAGCAGGCATGAAGAGAGCTTTTATGATGTCACGTTACAAACGGTTTGGTATGTAGTAACTATTGGGCAATTATGGTTTCCTCTATTATAGTTGTATGCTGTGTTATTTTGCTCCTGATTGATATGTTGTATACACACAATTTTAGTGATGAACTTTGGCATGAAAGAAGTACAAATATGGTACAATTTAGTAATACTACAATGCAATGTTTTCACTACATACAAAAAAGTGGAAATAAACTACTATAGGTAAGGTACCAAAATAAAGGCACATCAAAATATCATGATTCATGATGTGTTTCATTAGAATTAAAGTTAGGTTAGTGCATTTCTGTTTACATGTCTAGGAACGGATATACCTACTAAGCTATGATACAAAAGAACATTAACAATAATTTAATGTTCTGTAAATACCTAATGTTAAAACAATAAGGAATACTGCAGTCACTGCACTGCGTCTTAATTTGGGTTATGGTATGGTTACCTGTTACCTCCTTATTTTTGTATTTGTATATTCTGATTGGCAAAATTTTTGTAGATAAGGGGGAGTATAGGCTGCTTAGGTATGTAATTCAATTAATACTTTTGAAGTATATCAGTATAGAGTATAGGGATACAATTCTTCATTTGTAAAGTTAAGGACAATTTTCATTCTTGTCGGGGTTCATATTACTAGTATATTTAGTAGCAACAGCAAGACAAATAAAATTCATCCTCCTGCTAGTACACCACATTTTTTAGCACCTTGCCTTGTGTGGAATTGTAGAGCTAATACCTATGTCATAGTGTACATATACTACAAATCACTACGCTATTAATCCTGTGTTCCTCTACATAATATCTGTGTTTATAAAGGGAATAGAATAAGTACTACAGGCTTTTTCTACAATGTTACTAGTATTTTTGTTAAAGACTTTTTATACTAAACAGTATGTGTAGTAGTGGGTTTACAATTAAATATTATTAATTAGAATATTGTGGCCATGGTTGGGTACTGAATCCATCAATATATTTGTAGTAGGTGTTAAGTAGTAAATTGTCAATGTTTACACACGTAGTAAGTACAAGTACCAATGAAATGAATAATATGTAATGTATGCATATACATATAATATACTATATGGGAGGGGAAGAAACATACTCGGTTATACTTATTTATGCCATGTTTAGAATATGGTTTGGCTTGGCAGATGTATTTCGAATCTTCGAACCTTTCCGTACTAACCTAACTTACAGTAAATATTACATTGTGTATATGTAGGACATCAATCAGAATCAGACATTTATCAGTGACATGTATGTACTGTGACCACACTACTCAGGCCGGGTCAAAAGGTTTACAGATTTTGACCATAAGTTGGTCCCATTACGTTGTATTCAAAAGGTTCAAAACACACAAAGCAGATATTAAATATATTATTATCTATTTTCTACCTTAATACTTACAGTTAATACTACATTATACATTATAATACTATTACATTACCTATACATTACATAGAAAGGGACAATACAGGAGAAAAGACGAGTATCTAGTTAATTTATACGTATCACTGGGAATTCACAGGCAACTTTTTTTGTGAGCTAGATAAATGGTTAACATTTTAATTACAAGTTTATACAGTAATACAGTTGGATTACTCTGTGCATAATACAATATGTAGGTAGTAGGCAAATACGTATCCAATTCAATGGTAAATACTTACTTAATACATTATGAACAGTATCATTTTCATTACACAAATCGAATTTACAATAGAGAATGTACGTACAAACTAATATTTAGTGAAATTCTGTAAAGTTGGTATATTTAATATGTAGTAATAAGTGAATTCATTCTCAATTCCAAATAACCTCCCTTAGAGTACTTTAATTTCTCCCAAAATGAATAACAATATTATTTATGTGATTGAAGTATTGATGGAAATTAGATGAGGTAGCATTTAAATGCACTATACTACAAGTTAGCACTTGCATATACCATACACCTACCTCCTAGTGACTAATAAACGTGCATTTAACTGTTAGATAGTCTACCTAAAGTATTAAATGGTGTGTATTAACTAATTAGGAAGGGCAAGCAAGCTACTGCATACTGGTGCAAAACCAATGTCTAATGATACCTACTTATACACACTTATGTATATCTTACAAGAATTCATATACGTTGAAGCTAAACAATTACTAAGTAGGTACGCTATCTAAGTACCATTCATAATGCATGCATATTGGCTTGTCTAATTGCATGTAATTATGATAATGATAACGTATTAATACTTGTAATTGATTTCTTCATTATATGAGAGATAATTCTTGCGCTTGCATCCACGTAATCTGTAAGGACGAGAAGTGGGAAGGCGAGCACCTTTAGTCAGGTATCTTGGATAAGTTGTACAGAATTATTTATATATAACAGTACTGCATACATTACGTAGTAAACGATATTAAGGTTGATTTGACTGGAATTTCTGTTATTGAGTCTGAAATGGCAAATGGGGAACAATAACGTATGAATAATTTATGAAATAACGAGTATCGAAACAATTCGGAATCTGGAGCAATCCCGTCTTAATACCTACATTCTACAGTGAGAGTGATAAAAAATTTAAGAAATGGTTGGGACGACATCCACGGGCAAATCTCGGGATTGTGTGTAATATTTCGGAATTTCGTCTAGTAAATGCAGTTCGGGTTGAGTTCCCATGTAGATTAAATAGTACGGAGGACAGACATGAGAGAATCTATTCAAATCAGCCTTAAGCGTTTGACTATGTAAAGCATGTATGTACAATTGGTATATGAAGTGAGGTCCTTTTCACCGTAAATCCGTACATTATGGGGACATACGAACATGTACGTATGTGTGGCAACGAACGGCAACGGACCAGAACCAGAGCAAAGTAAAGTATGCAAAAAATGTAGGAATTGTTTCCAGTTACTGCTCAGTTGCAGCAAAGGAATTTGTAATTCTGTCAAAGAAATGTATTTCGAGCGTAAATGTAAATGCTTTGCGAGAATTAATTATAAATAAATAATGGGGAAAGAGAGGAAGAGAGGGGCAGAACTGGTCAAAGAAATTCCGGTAGTTCAATATTGTGACGTGACATGACAATCAAGTCAAGTCACTCCACTCATGTTGGATTAGATAATGGATATTTAGTTAGTGTTAGTAGTGTTAGTATAGTTTAGTAGTACAGTAGATTAGATTTAGGAATTTTTAGGCCTTAGCTTAATGCTTACGCGTATTCAGTATCAGTAGATACGCCTCTATCTAGGAAAGGTCGATGATTACTTCCACAGTCATAGGCGTCGTCAGGCGGCTGACCTGCTCTTGATGTGCTTGTCGTCGTGTGATGAGCGTACGCTATGCTCTTCTGGTAACTGAACAATTGGCGTTCCAAACTGTAGTTTTCCGCTTGGAGAGCTCCTATTTCTTTTCTGCAATATCAAATTATTCCATTAATTTTCCTATGCAAATTCGGGATTGTCAACATCAGTGCTAAAGCGTCAACGAAAGATGGAAGGTTAGAGATTATGCAGGTGTAGCAATTTGCGCCCATCAGAGAATAGCTCTTTGAAGTGGAAATTATCTCATTTCACGCTGGAAATTGTATGGAATTGAAGAAGCTCCCTCGTTAATTTGCATTCCCACTATGCCCTATCACTAACTATGTCAAATAGCAGCGTGAAACACAATTGTCTATTTATCTTCTGTACTTATATAGCTTTCTTTTTTACATAGAGATGCTATTCAGTACACGTTAAGTAGTGATCTGCAGTCAGACCATTTCGCGCACATTTCTGTAGAAGATCTTATTTTCTTTGGGAAATGTCGCAAGGTAAACATGAAGGAACTACATTGACATAACAAATAATAATATTGTAGTATAATACTATTAGCTTAGCTTTTCTACGAGTTCCTCTTCCAACTACTTCCTTCCTATTGCCTATGTTTCACAAAATAGATTGAGACCATAGTTCAACTTCAACTTACCTCATTTGATAGTTATGTACTCTTGTTACATCGTCATACTTGTGGTAGGTTGCTTGAAATAATAGATACGATTCGCCCCACTCCACTTGTACCCGAACTTGATGTTTCTCGTTCAAGTAAAAGCTGTTTGGGTCTCGGATCTGCAAATGACATGACACAAATATTGTAAAGATAGGAATTAATACCACAAGACTCTTACTGGAAAATGCAAAAAAATACTACATACTGTAAAGCAAACTTAAAATACCTGTGCAATGTACCTAATCAAAAGTTTTACGTAAACCTCAAATTACACGCTACACTGAAAGACTTACTTAGTTGTATACCTAAAATGGAAATTATCCTGCCACAGACAGCCTTGGTTGGATAAATCTTAAACCATATAGCTTTAGTTCCTTCCACTTCAAAATGAAAAGATGAAAGCAGATAAAATCCGGACAGAACCTTAATAGTGTAGTTATTTAAGAAATCGTCAAGAATGCAAAAGGGCTCGTTTTAAAACCCATAGACCCAATTGTGTGCAATATTATTTCATTTCGGCGAGGCTTAAACTTTTCTTCATATTAGTACTTAACAGCGGGCCACGGAATCCGGATTTCCAGCTCAGTCTCATCCTACCTATCCACTCTGCTTTCACGAATATAATATATTGCTTAGCACTAATGTAGAAATGTAAAACACATAGTGAAATGGTAAATACGCAGAAAGTTACTTCTGAATCGAAAACTGTATCGCTTTTCTGCGAATTATTAGGAGAGAAGTATGAAAGAGGGTGCTTTCTCTATCATCTTGTCTCTTCTGATTTATCTTCCTGTTTGAATGCTCTTAATCCTCGTGTAGCCTCAATTTTTAAGCGGATTGATGCCCATAGTCCGCTGAATGCTAGATATTCTCAAATCTAAGAATACCTAATGCATAGCCATAAATATGTATGTAGTTACTACATACTTACTCTATACTTATAATATTCCCATACACATTAAATAGATTGTCCATGGATTTATTTAAAGAAGTCCTGGAAGGGCTATAGACCTTATTCTTTAAAGAGCTTTCTATTTCTATCCAATAATACCTACACTAATATTTCAATCCAAGCATGACATAAACTGAAAGTTCCATAGATAAAATACACGAATTAATGTGAGGCAGATTTGTATTATGTATAATGTACTTATATCACAAGTAATGCAATGTACATATATCTTTAGATTTGTACCTCTTTCACTGTTACGTCAGTTTCCATGATAATCCCATCGTCAACATCTTCTTGAACATAGTAATGACTGTAAGGTGCATGGGTAAAGGCTATAGGGTCAAGTAGTCCAGATTTGTTGTTGAAGCGCAAGAGGTACGCACTCCAACTACAATATCGAAGGTGATTTCGTGGTACATTGTGTACATCTTTGAATACCATTCGTACGCGGAGAGTTTCCGAATGCGTGTCTGCTTCCAAAGTCCAGGCTTGTTTGTCTCTGTCGTAACACTGAACCGCTTGACTGGCCGCAGGCTCGCTGGCAACCGCAAGGGCAATAGGAGGGACGACTGAAGTGGTAGCAATGTCTGCAGTGCTCGGCACTAAGGCCACTTCGCTCAATGTGTTGGCTGTCACCATCTCCAAGTGAATCCGTAAGATACCCTGGAAAGTATGTCAACGTCATTATATAAAATCCGGTTTAAAGGGAAGCTAAGGTAAGTAGACTCAAGATCCTTGGAAGATTATGGATATCAATCAATAGTAATAGGGATCTTATGTGGAATGGTGTATACCTCATGTAGGTGGTAAGTAAACGTAAGTGCCTATATGTAGGATAAGATAGGTGTGAGAATGGGAAAACATTTGCGGAGAAAGGAGGGAAAAGTTTTGGAGAAAAATGGGAGCTGAACTCACCCGAAGAATTAAGTCAGCTAATCGAATTCGAGGTGCCCATCCATAGCTTTTGCCATCAGTGTCGGAAATGTCATCCAGCAGGCCCGAGTCGATGCGTTTTTCACTCTCCCCAAGAACCATAATGTAGCGAACTCGACATTGATGATCAAACCCTGTTAGTCGATTAAGGAAAACCAAGAGTCTTTCTTCCGTAGGGTCCCGTCCATTAGGATATACAGCAACATTCCAGTCAAAACCCCCAAAGTTGAAGTAAGTTGTTTCCAGTTTGGGATGATTGTTGTTTCGACCATTTATACTTTTGTAGGGAGTTATGTAAGAGCTGGACATTCTCAAATCCACTTCAAAGAGAGTCCTTACATTGCTAATGGTCAATTCAAGCTGAAATTCCCCGTTGCGGTCGGCAAAGTTCCTAGCATACAAGTCATGTACTGGAATGTACCTCCGGTTCCCTTGTGCTGGACTGTCGTATCCGAACTTTACTTGTTTCCCACTAAATGTCTCATTGGCACTGAAATGTTCCCGATTTAGGAGTGTGAAGGAAAAATCCACGTAGACCTTCATTCCTTCCGATGGATTCCTCCAGACCAAATAAACCCCGAGAACTTTCTCCGTCCGTGAAAATGTAATTGCCCACTTCTGGTAGCCGTAGACAAACTCCTTTGACGTAACATCTCGGTGAAGATCTCGAGTCACGGATTTCGTCACCACGAATGTGAATACATGAGTGTTCCCACGGTCGGGGAGTTTGGCAAACCGATACAACAGAGACATTGCTTCTCATACTTTGTTGGCAAAACAACTTTCCTTCAAATATCACTCCCACCTGCAATCAAATCAAACAAAACACATTGAAAATAGTAACTCTTCTCAATCCCATAATCATAAGTTAAAGTCACAGAGTAACTTCAGAATCAAACTTCATTTAACAGCCACCTTGAGGCTTTAACGAGGGCCATAATGTCATAAAATAATAATTCTATAGGTTACTTTTAGTTTAAGTTTACATTGCCCATAACACATAATACGATTTCGCTTTATTAAACAGTTCCAATGAGCAATTCAATTCGCCACAGCTTTCTCTACAATCTTTTATTAAACTTGGGAACTTTATCAAAATCATCTGAATATGTAATCTAATCAGGGGTTTCTTTTAGCTACTAATTCAATTAGACCAACTATTGCATCTAATGACAGATTAGTAGAGGCCTTGAGGCACTACATTACAAAGGGGAAACTGGAAATTTCTTTCTATCATTAAACTTTATTCAAACCTAATACCTCATACTATAATCATAAGTATTTAAGCTACTTATTTCATAAAGATTCTCTCCACTAACGCGCTTTTTATCGTATAACTACACATATAAACCTATAGGTTATAACATATAAACACAAATATTCTACTGTTTCAATCGTATGCTCCTTTTAGTGACTTTCTCCAAAATTTCAGTTATAAGGTAAGTACCTGAAACTATCATATATAATGATGAACCTGTAAGTAGAAGAGTGATGAAGAGAAAGCACATATGTACTTTTTCCTTAATTATGTGTAGCTCATGCTGAGCCAACCTAAATACCAATGTTTTACGAAGTAATTTGCCCGAAACTATTTCTCCACATTCACTCACAGTTAAAATTAAGTCTGGAGTATTTGAAATCCCAAAAGAAAGAAACTATAGGGTTTACAAATACATATTAGGTATTGGATTCCTAATGGAGCCTTATAGCAACTTCAAAATGACGCTTCAGATTCCTTAAGCTTAGCCAACAATACAACTTTGTCTACAACTAGTATGTAATATAAAAGTGAATTTGTGTATAAGCCTGTAATCCTTAGCTAATAGTTATTTATTTAGTTCTAACTCTTTAGTAGGTACAACATATAAACCTATATATTATCTGTACTTACTGAAAGGTAAGTATATCACCTGTTTATAGTTTGTAAATGGTTTTACACACCTATGTATAACTTGTATTTAGTTTGTCAATTACAGCAGTAGTATTACAGTGTAGTAGTAGCAGATACATTAAAATTGAGTTAGAAAAACTGGAATTAAAATCAATTGGAATGTCTCTATACCTGTAAGGAGGAAAACAGTGGTATTGGAAAGAGAATCAGGAGAAAAGAGAAGATTGAACAAAGAAGAAAATAGAGAACGAAATTTGAGAAAACTAGTCAACATACTGCTCTGCATCATGCAACAAACGAGAATGCTAAGAAAGGCTTAAGGCTCCTGTCCGCAGCAAAGGATGGCAAACCTCGTCGAACGACTTTCACCGAGAATCAAGCACATTATGAAGGAAACAGGAAATCTTCTGATTTCTATTCTGCAAGACAAGCATTCATGCGTATGTCAGATCCACTCGCAATCAGGTTTCGGTTCAGGTTCTATGGTTCCCTTTTCCCTTCTTCGCATCGTTAGCTAGTTGGCTTGGACAAGTGCCTACCTGGGTAATCTATTCTTCTACTATTCTATATACATTTCATTTCACCTCATCCTCATTCTCCCACTACATGGTATCAATTCCTTCGTCAAAAGTATACTGTTAATAGATGGTAAGATCCGACCTCATCCTGATCTTGTTTTCTGTGTAAGTAAATATATACCTTCACATCCGCAATATCATTACCGAAGTGTACAGGTATTACCTCTACGGATTATGTAATAGGTATTATACAATTATATAAGAAGCATAAGTCTGTGCTTCAGACGTGGAAATACTAAGGTATTCTGGAGTGGTGGTTAGAATGTGTCGTATGTCTCTTCAAATTGTCTACTGAGCGTAAGCTGGTTAAAAGCAACGGTTAGATATATTTATGTAACTCGCTATTGAAATTTACAAATTAATTAATTGAACAGAAATTCATTGTTCAACTTTCTCTTTTGTATACGTATGTACGTAACAAATTACGGTATACATTACTTATGTTGCGAAACAACTTATACGAATTGGGTAGATTAAAGCCAACCTAAGGGATCATCCATAAATGACGTCTGCGATTTTAGGCCATTTTTGGACCCCCCTCCCCCCACCGTCTGCCATCGTCTGTTTTTGTGTACCCCCTCCCCCCCTAATGACGTCTGCAATCGACCAAAATTATCAAAAGTAGCTAAAATTTTATTTATTCAAATTTTTGAAATTA